>JAUCNO010001053.1:8231770-8259099 GCA_032353835.1 Enteromius viviparus
CAGACTGATTCTTTGAACTGCTTCACACGAGTCGTTTATGAATCATTTAGAAACGGGGTAAAATTAAATCTATTTTTGGAGAAAACTAAAGTGTTTTGAGAGACTAATAAAACAATATTAGCAACCTTTAAAATTGCATAATACTTAGTTCTTACTGAACCAAGTCAAAACGTCTTGATGTAGGTCTGTTTTCTCATCTCTTATTGTTTGCCAGAAATGATCATTCAGTAATATAAAGCTAATGCACAAGACCTTAATCAACCTCTCTTTTACTTCTTCCCTAAAGACAAGCTAGGCTAGTGGTGAACTATGTGTTAATGCAACCCATACTGATCTATCAAGCAATAAACTACAAGACAGCAATAAAAGAATAGGAAAACCGCTGACTGAACATTGATTGAAGGAGTTAAGGAGTTAAAACCTTTGAACTTTTTGCCAATTTAATGTTCTTCTAATCTCAAAAATACAAAAGCAGCGCCCTTCAGACTGTACTCTGATAAAAATGTATTTGTGTAGAAGTCTAAAAAGATGGAAAATTATGTTTGGAGTTTTTTGTATAAATTTAGATTGTGATTATAGGAGGCAAATGAATGAGTGGGGATAAATATATCCTAACTAAATGTAAATATTATTTCATCTTATATAAAAGGCTTGATAATTTGGACTTTTATCCTAAAGGCCTAAGGAATCCTGTGTGAGCTAGTTAAAGTGTCTTGGGTCTCCCCAGGACTCCTGACTTACAGGGTAATCTCTAATGGCCATTCCATGAAGACTCAGCATGGCTCTGATTCAAATAATTGAGCAACAGAAGAGATCTAGTCAGACTTTATTGGACTGGGATTAAACTACGGAAGAATGCTAACCACCCACCCCAAATCCTACTATGCACGGCTTAATTACATTACTTTGGGTTAAACCCATTGGACAATGACAAACATAAGCAACGACGGGTCAATGGACAACCAGTGGCACTACGACAATTTTCTGTGTATTTTCTATTAAAAATGACTGTATCTTTCAACCCATTTCAATGCATGTAGGAGGTATTATTGTAAATACTAACATTTCTTAATCTATTTATAGAGTATTGCAATTAAAGACAAAAGTGTCTAATGTTCTTTATTATTACCAAATCTCAATGCCATCATGTCGTTATTGACTCTTTAAGGAAAAGGTTTTTAGGGGGTCTTAGCCTTGAGGGATGTTCACACTGAACGATTTAACGTGACAAATTTGAGCAGAGTTCAACTTTTGTTTAAACATTGGCAATTCTAATCTGACTGGCTGGCTGCTTCGCAACTTTTAGGAGTTAGGGTGCAGTTATTCACTCATAACTTATCAGAACAGAGGAATATTGATTGGGAAGGTTCAATCCTACCAACTGAAGTCAACCAATGGCTATCCTTCAGACATTACAGAACAGGGGTTTGGTGTTAAGTACCCCAATGTAACCAAAAAATGGTAAAATGGTCCAAGTTTTCCGCTCAACTAATGGAATAACGTCTGTTTGTGGTCAGTTTTACTAAGGGAAATATTACCTATTAAAGCCACAAGCAGAAATGTTGAGGTTCTCCGAACAACACACAATTTCTGAATGAATCCGCATTTTGAAGGAACTGGGTGAACCAATGATCCAATGCTCTTTTTGGACCTCTCACATTTGTTGGGTACTGAGATTAGACTCCATGACATTTTTTCATTTTCTCAATTTGTGTTAACCTTAAGTGTGACTTCAGCTGGATTAAGATAAAAAAAAAATCTGTTTACATGGTACACTTTTTAAATAAAGAGTATTGTCTTCATCGTTTAAAAATGTGGAATACTGTCTATGTAAACGTACTGATCATGTAAGATCACCTGACAGCCTTTTTGTTTACCTGTCTCCTCTCTCGGCGTGAAAGAATCTGTCCATTCAACACCCTCCAGAGCATCCGAACCGCAATAGCCGTATCCATCCATAGCAGGCGGAACCCGTGATAGTAATGCTTCACCTCATCAATCACACGTTGACGTATCGTTAGTTTCACAGGTTTGACGTCAACCGTGGGGCTGTACACCGGTCCACCCTCCTCAAGCTTTTTATTCCGATCCTTCAGCGAACGTAAAGAACGCTCTACCTTCGAGTCATCATAGAGACGGCTTGTAGTATGTACCCACCGGACTGGGGTGTTCTGTGACCAGGCTAGCGTCCTAGGGTACGTGGAGTGGGTGTGGATAGGCAGGGCAGAGTCAGGTAATAAGATGGCACAGTACAAACGAGGTGACCTGGTCAATCGGCGCTGAAATCCTGATGAATTGTCAAGGTACAGGACAGATGATGCATGAGGCCAGATGCTGCCTCCAAGAGCACCAGGACTGCAGAAAATTAAAAGTCAAGCATCAGCTTAATCTTTACATAAAGATTCAATTTAAACAATAAATCTCTTATGCTCAGCAAGGCTGCATTAATTTGATGGAAAAAAAAACAGTAAAACATAAGCATTGTGAAATATTATTACAATTTAATATATTTTAGTCTCTATTTTAATATGTTAAAAAAAATGTAATCAGTCTAGTATGCCAATTTGATACTCAGGGGCCTGTTCCATAAACCAAGATTAGAGCATAAGCCAGGCTTTTTTTCAGTTAGTCTGACTTATTGCCAGTTAATTTGTATTAAAAGAAGTCTTATCTGCCATAAGCCTGGCTTATATGGTAAACTTGTTTTGTGGAACAGGCCCCAAGTAAGATTTAATATTATTATTATTATTATCATCAATGAATCAACATCAATCCATCAGTTTATAGTTCACTTTAGTTACATTTTGACTGTCTAATTAACTACCACAGTATTTACGAATTGCAATTTTCTCCAAATAGATTTAGATAAAAATAATAATCATGTCACTGACCCAGATACAATTAAATTTTCCGTTCCATTTACCTGTTTGTGGCTAATCGTAGTGCAGTGCAGTTAAAGCATGCGCTTTCTGATAATTTTCCTGAAAGAGATTCAGAATAAAGAAAATATCACTTATGAGAACAGAGTAATGCAATCCAGCTCAAGGAACACCATGCGCAGACATCTGTGCCAGGCTATAAAAAAAAACAGATGCTATGATATAACATAAAGGGTCATGGAGAGTGCTACAGGCTACTGGCCAGCACGGGATCACTGAAAAAGACAGAGAAAATACTTGATCCCATGCCAGTGTTGCATACACAGACAGGGAAAAATAGCACCACTGCCAAGAGAAAGGACACACAAATGAAGGTGTGCGAGATCACATACAGTATATCAGAAACTGAGGAATGGAGGCACTTAGATGCATATGGAGGGGTCAACAACGCTTTCAACTTTAACAACAAACCTTAATTCAGGGCTTTTCTAGCCAAGAAAGAATCCATCCGTTCAATTTATTTTTTGATCTTTGCTCCAAACGATTTTTTTTCCATATTCAAGACAATTTTCGCTATAAATTAAACAGAATTACACAATTGTTTCCCAAATGAATCAGCTTAAAATAATGAACTTTTCTGTTATTATTAGAATAAACCTAAATGATTGTTTTAGTTAAGTTAACAGATGTTTAATTTTTGGGTGACCTACCCCTTTAAGAGCATTTCTCCTAAAAATACATTTTGTATAAGCCTTTTTTTTCTCTCATGTTTTTGGAACCACACGACTTAATTAATACCTTAACAATAAATACAATAGGGCCTACATTTTTTACATGAAGCGCTGCTAGGAAGCAATATGCAACTTATGCAATCATCTAATGCTATTATGTCATGGAATGAGGAGCAACAAAATACATGACTTACTGATCCTAACATCAAGTTGAAACTGTACCTGCCTACATGTTTAAACAAATGCTTGAATATGACTCAATCTTTTATTCATCTAGTCAAAGCATTTTGTCATGTCCCTTGCACATTGGCACATAATCCATCTGACTGTGCTATTTACTTGTGTGTTTGAGGATCTGTTATGACACAACCTCAATACAGGTTACATCAGGGCACAGACCTCACAAAAACGCTGCAACTGATGCAGTGAAGAGTTTACATTGCTCACATTTTTTCACTCAGCTGGATGAATTTCTAGTGGATATTCCCCCTCTCAAGCATATGACTAACTACAGGTAGTGCTTATGTTAAGCTACAGTACAGTTAAATAAGACCACCCACTGCAGCTGTCTGTCAGATGTTCAATCTGTAGATAATAACCCTCACATACACTCTCCACGTCTGCAGCGACAAACTCACTTACACTAGGATGGCCGAGCACATTTTAGCAATGTCTAACTTATGGTAAAGATAGCAACAGCTCTTCAGAACAGCGAGAACAGGGTAAAGTCTAAATATCCCAGTTCCAGGAAACCACCTTGAAGTGCATGTATGTCTTGTTGAAATGGATCACTTAAAACCAAGAACATATCTTTTGACTTGGCATTTTCTGCACTGATTATGTGTTAGTTTATACATTCAAACAGTCAAATAATAGGACAAACAAACATTTTATCCTGTCCCAGTTTAAAAAGCAAAGACAACATTTTACAAAGCCCTCAATTTTTGGTTTCTGAATCAAGGGCTTTTCAAAGGGAGCATCCAAATCCTATGTTAACGTAATGACACAGCATTTTAGAGAAAGAAAATGTGTTAAGTGCATTCAATGAGCGGAATATCAGCATTAAATGTTACTGAAATAAGACTGAACGATGGCATTATCAAAATAATGAAAGTGTTTGGTAAGCTACTATAACCAAATTTTAAATTATTAACCAATTAAAAAAAATCATGTCATTATCCTAATCAAAATCATATAAACACCAATAGCGTTTTTGCCTATAGGATGTCAAAAAGTAGTATGAAATGGCCCCCTTTGGAACATTTGGCCAACACGTGTTGTGTCACATTTGATTTTTATGATGCAAAATAGCAGTACTTCTTGTGTGTCTCGATGTGTTACATTTAAAGCGAAAGTGAAATTTAGATTTAAACATCTCTTTAAGTAGGAAAATTAAAGGAGTGGGCTATAAATGCAGAACTTCCTTCTACTTACAGTAAATATAACTTCAGGAAACTCCTTTATCTGGAGTAAGCCAGTAAAGCTATTCTCACCCATTCTGACTGAAATAGAGCAATCCATTAAACCTGACTTTCTCCTGAACCATTTCCCTCTCCAGTACTCCATGCAATCTCTGGATTACATATACTTACGGTCTCGTGATTCTCTGACTTATCCACTCAGAGACAATAGGACAAGGCCAGACTCCATAATTAGTCCATCCTCATCCCACTTGCCTTTAGTACTCTGGTTTAGGACCTTTGCTCCAATGCCCAGGTGAAGCCTAATCTGGGAAGTGCTTGCCATAATGTTTTTAATGCCCAGTTTGGTCTAATCCTATTGATGTCAGGATGTTCGTATGAAAGGATAAATTCTTTCTACTTTCGTTCTCTATATTTAGCTCTATAGGATGTCTGGCCTCGCATCTCAAGGTCAGTTTATGGCTGGCAGATGGCCTGAGATCTCTATCCTCTTGTACATCTCATTGTGTTAACGTACAGAAGCTCTACAAATAAAGGAAACAGGATGCACTCTTAAAAATAAAGGTTCCAAAAGGGTGATTTTATAGCAAATGTGATAAAAAGATCATTTTGATTTCATTTTAAAAGAAATTTAATAAAGCTAAACAAACTTAAAGGAAAAGGACCATGTGTGCAGTGGAAAGGATCGGTGGATGTCAAATATTACTCCCGGAACCACAGAATGTAGAATTTTCTAGAAAATCAAGGGATCGCTAATTTTAAATAGATGTAATGCATATAATGACTGCTTTCTGAAAGAGCATGAATTTTCCTGGATGTTGTCTATAAGTTACTTTAAGGGTGGAGGGGGAAAAAAACTGGCATAACTGGCATAAGTTTTCTGCTTTAGGATGCAAAAAAAAGTGCACAACTGCCCCAGATTCAGGGTGTGTCCAGGAGAGAAATGAGCAAAGAGCCATCAGTGAAGGTGGGCCCACAGAATGTGTTACTCCACATGCTGCTTCCGATGCCTTCTAAGTATCTAGTTGTTTAATCTAATGTTTGGGAGTAGGTGGTTTAAAATGTACAGTTTGGACTGTAGTTTAGACAATGTTAAATACTTTTTTCTAACATGCAGAGTCAACTACAGCTCACTGACTCACTACACACTGTAACACTTTCATGACATGCTTCTGTTTAAAGGAACCCTCCTTTTTTTTTTTTTTTTTTAAATAGGCTTTATTTTTTACATTCTCCAACTCCCTCAGTTAATAAGCCACAGAAAATCTTTATTTTTTAATTTTGTTTAATATACTGACTGTCTGAAGAACATATTTAAGTCCTAAACCCTTTTCTAAAGATGTCAAAAGGCAATAGACAAGTGGGGAAAATAAAATAAAACACAACACATTTATTGTAACTTCACACTTGACCTCATTGGACTGGAACGTCAACTTCTGGCAAAATATGTTACAAAAACTAAGTTCATGCAGGGCTAATGGGACTGTCTATCCTTTATAAAACCTCACTGCTAGTGTCTGATTCTTTCAGCATTCAGGCTGCATTTTGTGTGACAGTCTTATCAGAGGTAGCAGTCCCTCTGAGAGTGAGATAACACAGCCAGAGAGAAACTAAGTCAGCTAAGTCCCACTGATGTACTCTATTTATGTCTGAAAACAAGGTCAAGACTTAGATAGGGTTTTTTTTTTTAATGTAGAAATGCATCATATCAGTGTCTCTATTTAAAGTAACATTCAGTTACGGTTGTTTCAGTCAATTAATTCCCTGATCTCTATATATGACAAGTCAATATTCAATTTAAAATATAGACAGAAAAACCTTTTGTCGTCATCCCAAATGTTCAACAGGTGCATTTGGCTTTTAAGAAAACAACAGAACCACACAAACCCTGACTGTTATTGGCAGGACACATCAGTTGTCCTTGTCTCTCATGTTTGTTGCCTGAGCCAAGTCACAGTCTGCGCTGGTACATTTAACCAGCTTGGTAGAAACCTGTGGTACGGTTTACATTGAGAAATTTTTGTCTGATGCCTTTTTATCTGAGTCTATTTCGTCCTATGCCTGATTGTACGAGACCTGACACCGGACGTTGTTTTTTCCAAGACTTAAAGCCTTTCAGTCTAAGTCACAATGCCGTTTGGTCCATTGACAAAGGCCGTTTAGTCTGAGGCATGACGCATTTTCATTTTATGATTGAGAAGAATGTCCTAAAATGTACACCGTATTGTGGATTGAGCTAATGTCCTATCTCTGGCAAGTGACAATGTAGGTTAAGACTTCACTGCACAGTTCTCTCTCAGTAAACTCTTCTTCGTATATTTTGTGCATGCCATGTCGTGTCAATGTCAAAAACCCAACTTTTCTGTCATGTAAATAATCATAGTGAATAGTCATGCTTATTGGTAATCCGAAGACTGAATGCCATGAAAGCTATTCATGGTAGTATTTGCTTACCTAACAATGCATATTCAGACCGGACCTCTAATTTATAGGCTGTCAAGCAGAGCTGCGGTTAATCATTTGCCAGACCACACCACTTCAGACTAGCTACAAGAAAGAAAGTCCACACGTGGGAGATACTGGGGTTTCTCAGGAAGCACTTCGAGTGTATTTCGAAATCAATTAGAGATTGTGGCAGCAATGATGTGGTTGAGAAAGTAGACAAAAGAGCATGTTTTATTTCATTTAGACAAGATATAAGGCCACAACTGCTTGCTACAGCTAAAACGACCAGATATTTGTGGTTTTTATTATCATTTACCTGTGTTGTGTAACTTCCTTTCTTTACTCAAAGAAAACTGTTAATGTATTACGTTATCAAGGTTGCGTTAAAAATAACAAATCAAAGCCTATCAAAGACTGTTTAATTATTATAAATATTAATATCGGTTATGTGATGATATATGTATCTGGGAAATTAAAACAAAAATGGGAGATGAGAATAGACAATGAAAACATTACAATTCACTCTATATGGATCATGAAGCACGAAGAGTCTTAAGTCACTGGGATATATTTGTAGCAATAGCCAGAATTACATTGTATGGGTCAGAATGATTGATTTTTCTTTTTTGCCAAAAATCCTTAGGATAGTAAGTAAAGATCATGTTCCATAAAGATATTTAGTCAATTTCTAAATAAAAATATATTAAATCTTAATTTTTGATTACTAATATGCATTGATAAGATTGGATGAAGAGATGGACAACTTTAAAGGGGATTTTCTCAGATTTTTCTGTACCCTCAGATTCCAGATTTTCATATAGTTGTATCTCGGTCAAATATTGCCTTATACTAACAAATCATACATCAATGGGAAGCTTATTTATTCAGCTTTCAGATCATGTAAAATCCTAATTTCTGAAAATCAACACTTGTGACTTGTTTTGTTGTCCAGGGTCACATATTATTCTTAATATTCTCTACTGGGGTGGTTCTGTTCCACGTATCAAAAGCAGCTTTACTTCTATTTTTCATGCCTTGATGCTTTTCTCTATTGCTTACCTGTTTTATAAAAATAAGAATATGTTTTCATGTACATTTAAGTTGTGAGCAAAATTGGTATGTGGTAAAACTAACTTGACAATCAAAACATCATTTAAGGTGGAGGTTTAAGATATTTTTTTTTTCGTTTTCCGGAAAAATAATAAATAAAATTATCACTCAAATAAATCACCAAAACGGAAAAAGCTAACTATGTCCCTATGTCTTCTATTGTAGTGTGTGAGTCTGCTGAGGTAACAATATAACAAATCTTCACTAAATGAATCATCTGGTGATATGAATGCATTCAACCAACTTAAGTAAAATAAACCCATTTTGTCATTAAGGTCTAAGAATTGTGTTTCTGAGACGAATCAATAATAAGGAAGCAGCCATTGCAGTCGGTGACAGCCGGCTGAGTGGCCTGTCCTCGAATAACCTCTAGTGCACAAGGCTACGAGCTTCTGTTCTCCAGCAACCTGAGCAAAACATGACGCTGTAAAGCCGCTTTAAGGTACACGTAACGTAAGACTACGACTATATAAAATGACGTGTCTATTCTCAACCATTAAAAGATTCTTCATTTCGGTATCAGTCGATGGCATTGACGTTCTCAGACAGGAGTGTCTGTCTGGCTACACCCGCTATTAACATACTGCTCTTCATTCCTGGAACTCTGGAGCCCTCAATATACATAAGATACACAAACGTTTCTTTAAAAGTGTGGAAACGACTCGCGTGTCGGCCGAAACAATGAGCTGACGAGCGGTCAACAACAGTTACAGCACTATTATTTTCCAGAACTGACTTACAGTAACAGAGCGTGATGACACAAAAGCACGTGTGCCACTGACACACACGCAGTTACTGTGCGCCTTCATTATATACAGTGTACTGGACGCATCCCTCATACATTTAGCACATGAAAACGTTTAAGTCGGATGGTTCTCGGTGATTATGACTGATTCAATCTGTGAGGATGTACAGTTAGCTTGTTAGCTAATCACCTAACGTTAAGCCTCTCATTTTACCAGTCGTTCAATAATCTCGCGGGCCAGGTTTGCGAGCTAAGGTCGTGAACTCTATGATGATCATACGATATTTAAAGCTTACATGACAGGTCTGAATAACACAGTAAACGAATAAAAGGAAATTGTGCCGTATTTTGACAGTCCATAAGGCTCGCTGGTCGTTTTAATACGCGAAGGCAGAGGGAATTACAATATTTAACATTCAAATCGTGTTACTAATCACATACTAATCTATATCCTGTAATGGGCAAAGAATAGTATTACCTTTTCTGAATTCGTTCTTTAATGACCTAGATGTTTTCAGCAAAGGTGTCCTGGATCTGGTGAGCAAAATCGATGCCATTCTGTTCCCGTGTGTGTGGATGAAAAGGCGCCAAACGTTAATGGAAGATTTACAGTAACGCTGAGTGAACGTAAGGAGGTAATACACTGGCGGTTTATGAACTATCCACGGAAGTCATAGCCCAGAGCTCTTGGTTCATGCCCTTGTACCCTCCTCGGTGATTCAAGCGATGAGTTTGCAAGCGTTTGGTATTTGCTTCCGTCTTCCTGTGGGTTGAGCTCAGCCGCCAGGGGGCGTGTTGCAGTTGCTGTTTATAAATGTGACAGGACTGACCGAGAAGAAATGGTGAAGCGCAATCAAATGTCTGGACAAAGCAGTTTTAAAACTCTAAACGAGTGACCAACAGCACATGATAAGGGTTCTTATATAACATGTAATTCAGCGAATACAATTATTTCGGTTTATTTACATAAATATTTTGTTAATAAGACCAAAATATAAAATATAATAATAATATATAATAATAATAATACAACAAACAACAAATAATAAATCAACAAACCAACATACGTTTGTATATATATATATATACACCAAGGCACAAAAACCTAGACATGACGTAGCTTTAAACAAATCCTAATATTCTTCAAGAAACGGAAATGAGATGTGTATAAACTGCTTTTGAAACATTTAATGGTTTGTGAACCATGGCCAATGAGGTCTATACAGGCCTTGGCGCCTGTGTTGCCAGGTCTCATTAAAAAAGCCTGCAACTGGTGTGATAAAATATGCTCAAAATACGTGACTTTTCTCACTAAAACTTCTAAATATGCAAACTTAGTTTGATTCCTTCCAAGGGGAGATAATTACGTGCGTCGTTGATCTATTTATTGTAGCATGATGTATATAAAACATGGCACTTGCTGCAGTGGAGTTGTGCTAATTATATGTTTTAAAACAATTAAATGTTTCACAGTTTAACATGTAAATCAGTTAATACAATTATTTCGGTTCATTTACATAAATATTTTGTTAATAAGACCAAAAAAATGTCTGTAAGCGGCTTAATAAATCAACAAACCAACATACGTTTGTAACAAGCGGACATGGCAACACCATCTGGCGCGCTTATTTTTAGGTTGCCAGACACTCTTCCTTGAGTGCAAATCACCTAAACGCTAAAAACATATTAACTGAAAAACCTAAACATATTTTTAAAACGAAAATTACACATTTTAGTATTGATGTATGTTCAACCAAAAATGGAAATGAATCAATTCCACAGCGTTATCGAAGTTTTTATACAATGACGTAAAACTCAGCATTCGCCACATTCCAGCATGTAACTGGCAACAAGATAAACTGGCAACCAATTCCCTCCCTTCAGCATCTGACGTCATATGGAGAATTGCCCTCCTCTGCTCAATTCCTCGAGCAGTGGTCTGTGTCGCTTTGCCATTTTTCGAAATAAAAACAAAAACAGGTGATCTCAGAATATCATGGCTTCATCTTAAACAACAAATCTGCGATGGCGTTTGGAGTGCGCCACGGATAAGGGAAGATGTTCGACGGAGAGTCAGCCGCGAAGAGAGTGATATTTGAAAAGGCCGGGTGAATTGTGCCGTCGCGTGTCAGCCAATCGGATGTGAGTATTTTTGGCGCTGATTGGGATGAGAGAGTTTCCCGCAAGCTTCTCGATACAGGTCGGGAGTAAAGGAGATGCTGTTAAACAGGTTTATTTTCCCACAGGAATAAGTCGTGGCATATCATAATTAGGGGGATTGCTATCTGTTACACGCTGGGGTGGGATATTAGAGATTTTCTTTAATGGATAAACGAGTCGTTTTGTAGTATGTCACTGACTGAGGCAGCTGCAGCTGTACCTCACTTGCTAGCTGGCTAAGCTGTAGTTCGCGAGGTTTGTCAGCTTCAGTTTGAAGAATAAATGATTCCAGAGTTAATAAAATTTACCATATGGCTATAGTATGTATCACAGCCCCAGACACATCCTCAGAGATTACATATTTAATATCGTAGAGATGTTTGGATCCGCACAAGTGTTTAATGTGCTTTGGCTATTCATTTCTTTGCTAACATCATACTAGCTCTTACGTTACTGTTACTTTCACGGACCTATGGCTTGATGTGTTTTACTCCAGTTCGCCTGCATTTCCTTTCATCCGCCTGGTCTCTGGAGTATTGCTGAATTTTAACCAAGAGCACAATTCACACGGAATGTGTTTTAGTTTCATTTCGGTCTAAAAGTTTGTATTAACGTAAGCTATTTTCTTTCAGTTTGCTGTTAGGACGGTTAGGAGAGTCCATCACTGACTCATCCATAATCTTCCTTCATTGATGTTAACGAGGCATCCTGACCGCTCATCCTGAATAACAATAGCTCGATAACTGCCTGTTGTTTAGGAGCGAACGGACATTTGCATTTGAGCAGTCATTGTTTTACATAAAGCCTCGCTTACGTTTTGTTTTTATGCACTTTTTTAAAAGATATGATTCGTTTATTGCCGACGTGCATGCTATATATATATATTTTTTTTTTTGTCATTTCGTTGATAGAAAGCTCGCAGTGCTTATTTTGTATCGAATGGTTGGGTTGGTATCAGTGGGTTTTGTTTCAGGATTCGTTTAAGGAGGTGGCGTAGGGGTTTGTGCATTGAACTGAATCAAAGCGGCTGGCCACCCACTCGCGCATTGCGAATCCTCCACGGAAGCCATTTTAATGTGGGACCAAACCATTCCCGTTCTCAAACTCCATCCTCGACATAATCCACTCGATTGCTTCACCCAGCCAAAGTGTCCCACACGGACTGTAACTACTGGTTATTTGTTACCATTAATGACCTGCTGGTTGCAGTAGTCGCCACAGGTGCAGTGGTTAGAATAATTATTATTTAGCATTTATGATAGACCTCGGTGTTTGTTCTTTTAATAATTTTACGTTTTGTATTTCTAATACAAAAAAAGATTATTCTTAAAAAAAACATATACACACACATACTTATGTTTACAATAATCAAAAAAGTTGTTTAAATGTTGACTATATGTATGATTTGTTTTAGTTTACATGTGCATATTTTATTAGTGTACAGTGTTTTGGTTGTAAATGTCTATTATGTTTGTCTTTTTCAGGCCCCTGGTTAGTAATGACAGATAGTAAGGGGACATCACTGCCTGAAATGCCAGAGCCCAGGAGTCCTACCACCATGAAACCGCTGTCTGACTCACCTGGTGGACGTAAGGGTCGGGGTGATGGGAGCACTGATCCTACCATGCTCATGGATAAAGCCGCTACCCAGCTGGCAGCTACACCTCAAGAAAGTGTTTTACAGATGATTGGCAGTCATGGTCATAACCACACCCATGAGCGGCTAAAGGACCTGACTTCCCGCTTGTTAAATGGCGATCAAGACAAAATTCCGAAGCTGTGTGCTGCCACAGCTGCCCAGCCTCTTCTAAAAGGGGTGGAGCCTGTTTCTCAGCACGCCAGCCCTCCGAGGAAGACCAGCGTTTCTCCTGAACTCACTTTTAAAATAACACAATGTGTGGTAAATCTAGGTGGGAAGGCAAGCCGGTACGGGGAAGATTATCCAGAGGAGGGAACAGAGGAGACAAATGCACCTTTGAGACTATCTGAAGATTTTCTTGCCTCTCCAACTGCCAGGAGAGAAAGACGAAGGAAGAAAGGGGGGCTTGTAAGGAAGAGAACTCCTCCAAATTGCAGAGAGTCAATTTTAACTCCTACTAAGTGTTCTGATCAGTCTCCATTAATGCATGTGAACATAAATTCTCATGACCTCACCACTGAACCATGTGTTCTCCCTGCTGAGTCTGATGAGCAGACTGATGGAGAGATACCTGCAAGTGTAACTCCCATCCCAACCCAGGTATAGCTTATTGGCTCTTGACTTTGACTTCGACTGTCCTAATGCAAAATAAGTTGTTTGTCATTTAAGGAAATTGTGTTTACCATTTTCATGGGACTTTTATTTTTTTTTTCCTCTTGAGTCTTACCATTCTTCTTTGCTTTGTAGGGGCCTGTGTCTGACTGCGAAGTTAATGATTTTGCACAGGGTGTGGATGATGTGGAAGTGAATGGTACAGGGACAGAACCCTGTGTACAGTTCTCAGTAGGCGATGTTATCTGGGCCAAAGTGTCTGGATACCCTTGGTGGCCATGCATGATCACTACAGACCCAGAGACTAACATGCACTTTAGGTCAAAAGGTAGGGTGTGGTAGATCAGTTGACGTAATGTGCTTTAAGCGCTTTCCAGTGCAATATTGTCAACCACAACAAATTTGCTTCATTACTATCTTACTCAATTTCTAACAGTTTGTGGCAGTGTATGCTAGTGTGATGTAACATTAGCTGCCTCCTTTTTATAATGATCCTTATTTTTAGACATGGATAACAAAGAAAATCAAATAAATCATTAACATTAGTAAAATTTGAAGTGCAAGCAATGATAAAAAAAAAACCAAGTCAGGTGGAAAAAACTGCGAGAAAAAGCTTTTGAGTTTTAAAGTTGCAAAGACTACTTGAGAGTGAGTTTAGATGCTGTGGCACTTGCCACACCCTTGAAGGAAAGAATCAGAATCTAAGGGACTTCATGGAAACAGCTGAAGTAACTCAGAGATTTAAGAAGGAAGGTCTTAAAGGGATTTAACGATTACAAGAAGTGCTATAGTAAATAAGAAATGAAACGGAAGCATGTACCAGAGGTTCAGTATCTTCTGTTCTAAGAATTCAGCAACAATGTTGAATTTTTTTTTAGTGAGTTATAAAAAAAAAAAAGGGCTGTCTTGATCAGATCGTTTAAATAGACTGAAATGATGTGCTAACAGCATCATCTAGATTTTAAGTGGTTTGGCTGAATTCTGTAAGAACCCTATCCAAAAAGTCATCATAAATGCAAAAATAACTATCCATAAATGTGTAGTAATGTAAACAGAACAGAAGCTTTGGGGGACTCACTGAGTAAAAGGCGTATCGAGTCATCTGGAGGCTGTGCCTGTGAGGCAGATAGATAAGTTAAGAGTTGTGACTGAACACTTAGAGTTGTCAGAATCAACACTTACATTTGAGCCACAGGATGGTTTAAAAGTCCTGATAGGGGAGGGCACAGATCCTGTGGAAATTGTTTGCACAAGGGTGACCTTGAGCTAATAAACAGAAGTACTGGTTTACAGCTTTCAGCAAGGCAGCATGTGAAAGGTAGCACCTGTAAATATTGGACTTTTTTTTTTTTTTTTTAAGGTTTTTATTATTATTTTCTGTTTTTGGCAGTGAAAAGCCGCACAGGATTATTGTACCATGTACAGTATTTTGGAAATGCTCCAGAGAGAGGATATGTTTTTGAGAAGAGCATGGTCACCTTCTCAGGAAAACACCAATACCAGTCACTTAGCCGCAGCAACAAACTACCCATTGATATTAGTGGAAGGAAGGTACAGTAAATATTGTGTGTATTTTTCACAAATATGTTTACTGAATGTTTGTTGTGTTATCATGAGTTTCCTTTGTCTCAGATGTTATTGATGTGTTCTCTGCAGAGGGCAATTCCTCGTAAGTTTCGGGAACAGTGGGAGGCAGGTGTGTCACAGGCTACAGAAGCATTGGGTTTACTAATAGAGGAGCGACTGACCAAATTCATCTTCGTTTACGAAAATGGGAAAGCCCAGTTCAACCCCTGCATACTACACGAGCTTCAAGCACAGAGCAATCAGGGACCGAAGCAAGACCAAGATCGGAAGGAGTCTCAGGAGGAGCTTGTTGGCCTCACTCCTCCTGACTCCACTCATTCCAGCCCCAACTCCACAACAACTACCACCGTCCCAGGCCTCTTCTCCCACCCCACAGACAGCAGCACTTCATCAGGGGAAAACATTCTCCCCAAAAAAGCACCTAAAACATCAGTGAAGAGGGAAAAGCAGGGCAAAATACTGAAGTGGAAGAAGATAGAAGCTTCCTCTGTAAAAGATGTCCACGGGACTACTGTTCAGGTAGCAGATAATAAGATTGAATTGTTTATATCAGTGTAGAATTAATATTTTCTTTTTTCCGGCTAGAGATATAATCTTTCAAATCTTTTGGCATTGTAGAATCACTGCACTGCATCAGAACACCAGAATAAAATAAAGACAAAGCCTGGGAAACGGGCTTACCGGAAAAAGGTGTGTTTTGTCTCGCTGAATAATTAGTTTTTCTGTTGTATTTTGGGGCACTCACACTTTTTTTTTTCTTTTTTTAAACGTATAAGAAGGACCAGCTTTGTATTGATCTAGACCTTCAGCCAAAAGCTCCTCAGAAGAAACCAAGACAGCTCAGACAGAAGTTTCCTGCTGCACCAAATTCAGTAAAGAAGAGGAAAGTAAAAGCTGGTGTCAGTATCTCTAACACTTTAGGCACAGTGTCCACTAATCCTGGGTTTTCAGGTGAGACATGTAACTTAAAAGACATTTTTAAACCGTAAATTGCAGTTATTTAACCACTAATGTGCATTGTTTAAATTATAGAATTATTGTTTAAATTATAGAATTATTGTTTAAATTATATAATTATTTTTTAAATTATATATATATATATATATATATATATATATATATATATATGTATGCATGTATACACACTATGTACATTGTTTAAGTTTTATATATATATATATATATATTCAAAGAATAATATATAATTTAAACAATGCACATTATTGCATGCATTTTCTTTTAAAATAAAAGTCCTCAAAAATTCAATGTTGTTTTATGTATTTTTGTTATTTTAGTAATTTCTTGTGTTTTTTCTTTTATCAGATATTAAGGTATTAGCACCAAGCCCAAAAGTCTTGGAGGAAGACGTTTCTAAAGGTTTGTGGGAGGTTTCATTATTAGCAACATTTCAGTTGTTTATGGAAAAATAATTTGGTTCTAACCTGAAATTCCTGAAATGGCACAAGGTTCTAAGTAAGCATGCGTTCTGACTGCTTCATACAGGAAAGAAAATAGGTTGCAAACGTTTACGAGAATCCAAGGATGATGTGGCCCTGCAACCTAAAAAGAAAACCAAGCTTGAAAAAGAGTTTAAAAAGCAGAAAGACCATAAGGTATGATATGATGCAAGTTATATTTTAGCTTTGAATTACAATTAATGCAAAAAATAAATTATTAACTATTAAATTAAAATGTTTCCATTCTATTCTGGTAGAATGCACCATCAAATGAGGCTGCTGTTGGTAAACCCAGGGGGAGGAGGCGGAAAGCAGACAGGGATGACAAAATGAAACCAACTAAAAAAGCCCCAAGTAAATATTCAAACGGTTTTTAACTTGAGAAAAGGCCCAGTCTAAATACCACTCTTCATGTCAATATTTTTTTAATTACCTTGGTTTCTCAGGAGAGGAGTCTCCTGCTAAAGCCAAGCACGTCAGGAAAAGGAAACGGGAGTCAGGCAGACAATCTCTTTCTGTGTCTTCAAAAAAGCACCGCCCATCATCATCTCCTGAACCGGATGTATGTGTATTTATTTGTGTTTTAATACTTGAAACATCATACTTGCAGTTTGTAAAACATTTAGTAAAATGTGACATGCATGCAACTTGGTGTGAATAATTGACTAATTTTGCAATGGTAAATGGTTTGTCACTTTTTCTTACAAGATGTCTCATTAGTTAATTAGTAAAATTCTGGATGCATATTTCAGAGTTCGCTCTGTGAGCAGAGACCCGATTCTCCCAGTGACAGTATAGACGAATCTCATCACTCAAAGAAGACCGAACGAACTGCAGGTGCCAAGAAAGAAAGTGTGTGTCTGGTGAGTGAATCCTCTTTGTAGTGTTATCAAAAGTACCTGTTGTTTGGTGTTATGTCAAAACTTGCATTTTAATCCTTTATCGGGCAAGGAACTATATTTGGTGATTTAATCGATCATTCATTAGAGCGTTCTCGTGCCTTTCCGTGAGCTTGTGTAAGCGCATGGATTTCTTCCTGCCAATCAGCAGAACTCAGTCTACGTCACAGATGGCGACACCGTGGCATTTGACCAATCAGGAATGAAGTGATCAAGCCATAAATAGTGAAATATAATGTTTAACTTAATAGATTTTATTCATTTATTACTTTTAACCCAGTTTGTATTATTATGGCATACATTGGTGTTTATTTTTACTGTGAGCCTTATTACTGCTAAGATAAGTGGTACCACCTAGACTAGTATTCTATTTTTACTTGTTATTATATATTTACATATTTGTCAGTATTCTTCTTTTTCAGTAGATCTAAACTGTAAATTTGTGTATATATCCAGCTTTTGGAAAACAAGAGACTATGGCACATAAAAAAATTAATAAAACAAAGGGGAAAAATAAATTAATTAAATAAGAAAACGTTTATGCACATTTTATGTATCTATTTGTATTTTATGTGTGTTTTTAACATTGTAAATATATGCCCTTTTGGGAAAACAGATGACCATAGATTGGCGAGGAACCATATATGGTAATTTCATTTACCTAGATTTACAACATGAAATTTGAATTATTTTTATGAACTCACAAAAGCTTAAAAGTCTTGTTATAGCCTCAGAAAACACTTCAGTGTTGAAATTATTAATTTTTCAATTTTTTCAGTGAGTGCCCTATGAAGGGTTAAAGGAGCCGTAAGGGTTTTGTTTTCAGCTGCCACAGCAAGGCACTTGGAGAACCTCAAGTTGAGTATGCAGAATATTCCACCAGTTATAAAAACCCAGTAGACTTCTGCCCTGTCACATAGTTCCATAGTGTTGCCGGAGCAGAGTGTTTCCCCACTCAGTGGGCGAGAACCTCCTTATGTGCACCCCTGAAGGATGAGAGGTCTACTGCAGCATCAGAGGGAGAGTCGGCTGGCAAGGTGGATGTCTCGCCAGGCAGGATGAATGTTTTTTGGAGTTAGGGGCCTGAAACCCACGCGTTACCCCCGCTTGCTGCCAAGTGCGGTCAGACTCTTCTCCAGGACATTTTTCTTTTTGGGATTCCTTCAGGTCCTTGGACAGGCATCCGACAGAATTGGCCCATCAACTGCCTAGTGCTTCTCGCGCTAGGCCAGGCTGGTCTATGCTCCCATCGTATCTTACAACTCACCCGCTATCTGCTCCTGTGGAGTCAGACGTGGCTAAGATCGCTGCGGCCATTCACATTCCGGGGGAGTTCAACTGTGCAGCTGAAACAGCTCTCTTGGCAGCCCACCCACCCTGGAAAATGGCAAATCCAGGATCAGAGATGTTTGGATCCATTTGCAACAAGCTTATTTCGTGGTCAGACAGGCAAGGTGAGTAAACAGTCCAAGGCATAGTTCAGGTCTAGAATGTCCTGGGCTTTGACCCAAGACTTTTTCTTCAGGACCCCTCCCAGTCAATGAGGATTGGGCCTTGACATCACAAGTCTCGGATCTGCCACAATCTGTAGGCCTCCTCGCCATCGATGTTCAAGGGAGGGGTGTCACTCACTGTAGCCTCGTCTTTGTTCCTCTCTCCTCTGGGTCCATTTCGCACCCTCCAACCAATGCCGCCATTCCTTGAATGCAGCCTTCATGGCCAGCAGTTTTTGATCTCCAACATCATAATTGCATTCTGCGGAGTGGAGTTTACAGGAGTAATAAGAACATGGAAATAACATGACTGGGCTGCCATGAGGTTGAGACAGTATGGCTCCAATTAGAAACATCCACCTCTACAACAAATTCCCTCTCAGGATCGGGGTGAGGCAGGATGGGTGCAGAAGTGAATTTATCTCTCTTTCAGAGTGGAAGGTTGAGGCCAGTTGACAACAGATTGGCCTGGAATACTGAAGGGCTGTTGGATAACCCAAACAGCATAACAAGGTATTTGTAGTGCCCGGTGGTGGTAGAGAATGCTGTCTTCCGTTCATTTCCCTCTCGGATGCGGATAAGGTTGCATGTGCTCCGCAGATCTAATTTTGTGAACTACTTGGCTGTGTGTAGCTCTAAAGCAAATTAAAGCTGTTCTAAAGCAGCCGGTCCTAAGGGCAAAGTATAACTATACGTGATGCCGTTGAGGCTTTGATAATCAATAAAGGGTCGCAGACTGCCATCTTTCTTTTTTACACAGAAGAATCCTGCAGAGGCGGGAGATGTGTAGGGTCGAATGAAGCTGAATAACTCCTCCTTGATGTATGCTTTCATCGCTTCAGATTTGGTTTGTGAAAGAGGGAAAATGCGCCCTCTGGTGGGCATGGCACCTGGGATTAAGACAATGGAGTAGTCACTAGCTCTATGAGGTGGAAGTTGGTTGGCTTTCCTTTTGCTGAGGGCAGTGGTGAGAATCTAAGCACGTGGATTCATTAAACAGGCATAAAAGGTGTTGCTAACAGCAAGGGAAGTATATAACTAATATAAAAATCTATTAGTTATTATTTTTATGTTTAAACTTATATTTATGCAATTATTAGTTTTTTTTTATGAAACATCTGCAGGAAAATCTGTGGAGATTCATTATATTTAACTTAAATTGTTATATGGCACTCCAATTAACCTAAAAGTAGCTACCTTATTTGTGATATGTTTAAATGCAAACCTAAAATAAAAAAAAAATAATGACAGTAGTCCTATTTATGTGGATTATGATCGTGATGAAAAAAAGTCTGCTACTATGATTATTAAGCCTTTTATTTCTGTTAAACATTTACTACCATGATTTATTTTAAGTATTTAGCATTTGCCCCCAAAAACCAGCACAGAAAAAAGTGAAATAAGTCACCAATTCTTTTAAACCTGTGTACCAAGATGACTCAAAGACCGCATCTCAATCATATATTTTCTGAACTGCAAGGAGATAGCATCATAATATCTCTTCCCATCTAAACCAGCCTCAATACAGCACTCGATACAATTCAAATGATATGTTTTGTCAAACATTACTGGCACAGAAACCCCCTGTGGTCAGCACTAATGTGGGCAATGATGCAATAAAGCCATAGAAAGTCCTCCGTAGTTCCACCCGGCCATGTGGAATTGTATTGATCAGCACTGCAATTAGGGAAGACTATAGAAAAATAATGATTCCCTTCTATACTTATGCATGGATATTGCTCTGAGAGATGCTTGGAGATTGAATGGCTTTTTCGACCGCTTCACAACACATGCCAGGCAATTAATGGCGTCTTCTATTTCTCATTACAGTGGGTGTCAGCATCATCTGTACCCGGGGCTCAAGGGCAGTGCAGTCTCCTGAAACACAAACACAGAGCTGCACTCTGTATGATGTGTACATGGCACTGGAGGAACAAAACAGAGGTATGATTCCAACCCGCTCTAAACGGATAACTTCACCCAACTCTGCATTTTCAGTTGGTATCAGTCTGATCCTTTAAATACGATACAATTCAATTTTAGTCACGCTGCAGTGGCGTGATTGGATTGATCTTGCCAGCACTTGCACTGGGTATACCAATAATAATTACAACTGATGGGAAGCGTTTGCGGTGTGTGTGTGTGTGTGTGTGTGTGTGTGTGTGTATCGCTTGTAATGAGATTCTCTTCAGCTTTATCAGAGATGGTAGTTTTGGGAGACTCTGCCTCTCCCTGTTCAGGCTTGTGCTTATGTCTGTTTGGATGCGTTTGCATGTGTCCGAACTTCTAAAGACTGTTGAGGGAGCTCTTCTGTTCTCATTCCCATCACAATCAGCTAGTCTATATCAAGCAGCCTCAAGATACTATTTTACATCATAACGTAGCAGGTTTGATTTATACAAGTTGCAGAAAGGAGTATCATTCAATGAAATCGTATTTTCAATGAAAATATTTATAATTATCACCAGTTTAATTAGAGCAAATTAGTGTTATACATGTATGTATAGAACAGTATCACTGTTCATTCTAAGGACTGATCACACAGTATTTCTGTAATCAATAATCGTAGTGTAATTTTAAAATCAGCATAAAATTAACAATATTTACTGTCTAATAGACGATCTTGGTTCCATTATGTGTTATGATATGCCACCAACAAGTTTGGGGTTGGCACGGTTTTTAGGTTTTCTTCTAAAGATATATTTTTTTCTTCAAAGCTGCCTTGTAAAATATTTTAAAATAGCTGTTTTCTATCATTCTAATCATTTGTTGATTTATTGATTGATTGGTATTACTGTGTGTGTGTGTGTGTGTGTGTGTGTTGTAAATCAGACCTCTGTGGCTCTCTCTGACCATCATCAGTTTCACTCTGGATAGACGCAAAGTTTTGTTCTTCCACGGCGACAATTCCAAGCGTTTATCTTTGTGATTTCAGACTGATCTTGTGTTTACCCTTGGACTGCCTTTGACTACTGAACCTTTGCTGGATATCTCGACCCCTGCCTGGACTATCTATTCTGAATTCTGCCTGTGCCCCTGAACTCTTGCCTTGACTCTGCCTTGTCTTGCCTCCACTGTTCCCGTTATCTGGTATTTGATCTTTGCCTGTTTGATACTGTTGTTAAATAAAGCCTGCTTTTGAATCTCAAGATGTCTGACACTGGACTCACAGTGTGTAGGCTAAAGTAGCAATACAATTAAATACTGATCCTCAAATTTTAATTAAGATTATTTTTTCTAAAAATCTTTATTTTTTATTTTTTTTTAAAGGAACCATATGTAAGAAATGCATTGTAATAATCATAAAATGTCTCTGTTATGTTCAACAGGTATTAAGAAATCATGTTAATGTCAAGTACTCATATCGCTGACAGTAGTAGTACAGCCTGGATATTCTTGTTTAAAAAGCGCAGTTGCAGACCTCAACTGATGTTTATGTTGTCATGTTTTGTTTTGGTCTGAAGCGCCCCCATCTATCTCTCAATCATGAAGTCAGTAGTGTTTCATCATCCATGTGGCCTGCTCTGCATAAACACAGCACATTCCACCATCATTGCGCACATTCTAGTTGCTGTCTTCAATTTGGCAACCTGCATGTGTGTCAAGTCTGAGTAGGAGGGGCCGGGTGTAAAAAAAAACATCTCCAATATTTTGAATTTGTACTGCAAAACCTAGTTCAACCACTCTGTGTCAATCCTACATACAGTACTTTTAATATTTAGTTTTTTCTTTTTTTTTTTACTTCCCCTACAGTCATGTCATAGAAATACATTTTACTACACAATCAATTCCCAATGGATAAAACTTTAGAACTTGGAAATACATCGGATTTCAGAGGTAAATTTGGTTGTAAACGCCATTTCATGTTGACTCGACCAATATAGCTGTACCATAAACATGATCTATTCCACACTAAAGAAGTTCATTCATGGCAGCTTTGTGTACATTTTGGAAAAATAAACTTACCTTTTAAAAAAAAGTCTGTAAACAAACCTCCCATGTAATCTCCCCTTCCATATTTAGCTCCTTTCCCAACAGCCTACCTTTGACTGAAGTTGAGTGGTTGACCGCAGAACCCATATGGCTTTCTGCCACTTTGAGTTCTGAGACAAAGTGCTGCAAAGAAATGTCTGTGGCCCAGATAATGAAGGAGCTGCTTTAAAACTTAATTTAAATCTCAACTTTATGCATGAAATGTATTTAATTGTCCAACATCTCCAGGATTCTGCCCTGTGTCAGTATAATTGTGGTGAATGGCTTATCGGGGAGAACAATTCAGTGCAGCGAATTCTCATTTAATTCTTCCAATTCTGGAGCTGACCTTTCACCGTTCTAATTTTATTAAGAAGTTATTAATGCCTTCTGACCACACGCTCAGGCAGACTGCACTGCACTTCAACTCACTAAAGAACTTCAGGAGAGACTTTTCTGCATGATATCATTCTGTAGTTTGTTATTTATTATACACTACTTCATTTTTATATATTACATATGAATCAATTTAAAGTGCATTTGGGTTTCACAATTTTGCATGTGATGGAATATGTGCCAGTCAGTGGAGTGTTTCTCACAAAGAATAAAAATAAAAAAAATGAAATAGTATACTTAAGATTTTTTGTTTTTCGTGGAGACTTTTAGAGAAGATCAGTTTGCCACAGAAAAGCATGCAATATCCAATCATGGATCCACTTTGTGCTAAAAAAAAATAATCCACAGAAGGAGGAGATTCAGTCTGAAAGCACAAGGCGAGGATGAGTGGCAGGCATCTCACTAATCCACCTAAAAGCCAACAGAGAGACACATCAGTCACAATAAGAGAAGACGCCACAGATCAGAGACACTTCACAATTTACTTATGTAAACCCCCCCACCGCAAGAATATTGTTTGAAATCAGCATGTTTGATTTAAATGTGCAATTTAAAGCAATGACATTTGATCACACAAATACATCTTTGTCAAATAAAGAAGGTAAAGCAAATAAATAAATAATAACTTGTGTGTGTAATTTAGTTGCTGGCTTAGGAATGGCAGCAGGCCACCAGGTGTCATAAATAGGCCATTCATAATTCACATGGAGGTTTATGCAATGTCAAGGGCAAACAAAAATCTTCCTGTCTCTGTGGCTTTCACTAGCGGCTGAAGTCTTTTCAGGTCGCTCAGTAGGATAGAAAAAAAAAGGGTTTTATTACATTTTGGATAAAAGTGTTGGCACATGGATAAATGACACTATGTTATATGTTTTCCATATATAGGCACTGCAGCATAATTTCTCCATACTGTAGGTTGATACTTTCATTATGTAAATATTTTAAAGAGTTTAATCTTTTATGTTTAAGTGTTGAGTTGGGTAGTAATTTTAAACTACATGTAGCATTTGTTACAAAAAAAAAAGTGTAAACGAAAATCATTACACCATGTTACTGTTTTGAATGTGTGTCAAACATTGACAAAGAAGAGAAGAAATTGTTGAGAAGAAAGTGTTATTTTGTTTTGCTTTTTTCTGATCACAAATTCAGGTTGAACTATTGATGTCAATATTTTGTATTATTTGTATTTTAATGATGTATTTACTTCCTTTCTGGGCCTTGAACATATCAGTTGCATTGCTGTCTGTGCAGGGTCAGAAAGCTCTCGGATTTCATCAGAATTTTCTTAATTTGTGTTACAAAGATGAACAGCTTATACAGCTTATACATCTTTTACGTTTGGCCCACATCACATTAGAGGAAGAAATTAATGACAGCATTTTCATTTTTAGGTTAATTCAAATTGTTAAATAACAATGATCGAGACCAATATACAGCTGTTACGATATGGAGATGAGGAGGGGTGTGGATTCAAATGCGAAGCTGTTTATCGTGTAACACAGAGCATGAACAGATAGATAGGGTCACCACCAGCAATCATAAATACAGCAGCATTATCTCACGCTAGTTTGTACACTTCAAATTGAGTAAACCTTACAAAAAAAGAAAGAAAAAAAAACATGCAAAACCAAAATAACCCAGCTGCAGCTCGATTAATCGAAAATTCACAGTTTAAAACATTAATAGCTGTATTTCTTGTAATAAATTTATTTATTAGTTAACATGAAAAATGAACAACACCACAAAATCAGCAATATGCTTAATAAACCTCTTTTCCTGTTAAATAATTAATTAATGTTAGTAAAGAGCCTGCAAAAATTTGTATCACATCAAGTATCAAGTATATGAAGATTAGTGGATCAATTATATATAAAAAAACGTAACAGTTATACAAGATTGTTCACAAAAGTGAATAATAAATACATAATAAAGACAAAATCAAGTTAGTAGGGTGCCGACAATAATTAGAAACACATTAACTGATGTTGAAATGTTTTTACAGTGAGATTTGATATTTGATTTTAAGTAATTAATAAAGTTCAGTGTTAGTTCATGAAAACTAATGCCTACAGCATGAATGAGCAGACTTTGAACACTAAGCAATGTATATGTATAAAAACTCTAAGGCTATTAATGTTTTAAAAGAGAGTTATAAAAATGCAATGTTAAGAAATGTAACTAATGCTGTAAACTAGTCATGCTCGTTGAGGATTCAAGTTAGCAAGTGTATTACGTAATGTTATCATAGTAAAACCTGTCTGATCATTATTTCATTATTTGTATTATTTGAAATGTTTGCTGCGATATTGCTGTTTGCTGAAATTTAGGTTTAGGGATTTGAATTGAGAAAATGTGTCTGTTTTTGTTTTTTGCAACTGGATATAAATTTAAAAATTCTAATAAAAAAGCCCATAGACTTACATTGAGAGGGACTCAAGCCATAAATAGTGGCAAGAAAATTACTGAGACTTGAGTTGAGCCGTGAGCAACCACTCAGAACATACTTGATAAAAACACTTAAAACACCTCAGCAACAGCATAGCAATGCCCTAGCAACCACTTACAACAGTTACTGAGCATACTAAGTACTATATATTTTTATTTATAACAATCAGTCAAAGTAAAGGGTTACAGTAAACATCCAAGTGAGTAGAGGAATCAGAGTGAATCAATTTTCACAAAAGGGAAATACTAATGGAGAATATGCCAGGATGTCACGCTAGTAAATGTAATGGCTATCCATAAATTTGACTAATACTTTTGACAACAGCAGCTGGCTGAATTAGTTATTTGCTTGCAACTCGCAAATATGCAATCAGAGAAGCACTTTCTTCCATTTCCAGACACATTAATCTAAGTCTATCTTTATATCCTGATAAATATTCTAGGTTTGCTATGGTTGTATGAGCATAATAGTTTTTAACTCAAGGATAGGTCAATAATAAATATGCAAAAGCCATTTCCCCCACATGCAATCTCACAAAGAGACTTTAACAAAGCAGACCTTGAATGACACTAATTAAACAGATTCAGCAGAGGGTTGGATTGCGCTGCAGTGTGGACAGCTAATTGTTGTTGTCAGACAGAGTGCAGGTGTGTCACATGGCTCAGTCTGAACGCATTTGGCTTTGGCAGACAGTGAGATCAGCCTTTATTTTCATGCTTAATGAGAGAGTACAGGTGCTGAACTGTGGTCGCTGGCCACTGGCATTGCAGCCATCCCAAAGTTTTTCTGAATCTCATTGTCTGAGCCACACAGAGCTTGAATAGGCTGCTAATTGCAAAATGGTATCAGAAATGTTCATCATTTCAGCACATTTGAAATTACCATCGCATTGTGAAAGAGTCTGAGAGAAACTGTTCTTTTGATGCACTTTAATAATTAATTTAATGACTTTAGATTACTTTTTGATACTTTTACATTTTTTCAATTTTATAAACAAAATCAATACAATAATTATAATAATAATAATTACTATTATGAACAGTGTGTTTTTTCCCGACCTTTTGTTTCCCGTGTTTCTTGTCAGTTTTTATTAAATTTTTTTCCCCGTCTTCCCCCATGGACACCCCGTTCACCCCGGACTATTTCCTCCTCCTGCTGGAGCAGGGGGAGCTCTCGCTCAAGGACCATACAAGACAATTTCTGCATATTTCTTGTTTCTCCAGCTTTCCGGACAGCGCGCTCTGTGCCTTCTACAACAAGTTTATTGTCACATACACAATCATACAAAGTACAATATGCAGTGAAATGTTTTTGTGCGACCACAGAGTCGCGAAGGC
>JAUCNO010001053.1:8259199-8270958 GCA_032353835.1 Enteromius viviparus
CCACAGTTTTGCATTGGACAAGAGTTTAAGAAGAATCTGATTTGAGGCAAGAATTTTTTCAAGAACACTTTATTTTAATGGTGTCTTTTAAATGTTGTGTTGACAATTATTAATGTTGTACCTACATGTTAAATAACTTTCAATAGAGTATTAGTGGACTGTCTGATTAATATCTGCTTAATCTTTATTATAAAGTCTCCATAGGCATTGTAATGACTAACCTGTTAAGATACTCTTACTGTAAGTGGATCAGTCTACTGATACTGTAGTAATACTGTACTGAGATTTAACATAAATGGAGGTGCAGTCTTACTTCTAGTCATCAGATCATCAAAATAAAGTGAAACATGTTTTTTTTTCTTAACACAGCGTAGTGCAGGGGTATTTAAGATTATTTTAGGTTGAGGGCTAAATCATAAAAATTGTTTGGCCAGCATAAGGTGACATTTTCTCTAAGTATAATCTCTTTGAAATTGTTTGCTTGCAATTATAGGAGATATTAACCATACAACATAAGTTAAAAAAATTACAGTAAACTGATTATTTTTCTAACATAATGCTTATGTTAGGGGTGTGCAATTTTGACATATTAAATGTGATAATTATCATATTTTTCATATTGTATTTATTGGAGACACCTAGTTTAATAAATAGCACTAAAGCTGTCATTAGGTGGCATTAAGTCCTCTTTTTAAATAAGTGGATTATTCAAAACGGCTGCTTGTTAGAAATTAAGGTAATGATTTCCTTTAATAATGGGCGAGTAATGAATTTAAATTATTATTTTTTGATCCAGTGACATAATACACTGCATTTACATTGACCTCTGTCTAAAACTTGTCCTTAGAATGTAAATTTCATGTCTTATTTTTGTACTTCCTGTTCGTTATATTTGACTTATTGTATGGGTGTTTTTTGTTTTTTTCTCTTCATTTAATGTCTGATTTGATTATCTTTTCTTTGTCACATTCATTGTAAAGTGTACTTGAGCTCTGGAAAGGCGCTATATAAATAAAAATTATTATTATTATTATTATTATTACATGTCTATATTTTATTAATATTTAGCTTATATAGGCCTGTATATTTAGATCAAAATAACTGTATTCATGTGTCATTTGTAACTGTATTCGTATTACACACTCAATAGAAGAATTATGTTTAAATCTGTATGCATGATGAATAAGAGGATCATTTGATTTTGTCACAATCTGTGTTGTGTATATACTTAAAAAAAGCGGTGACAGTAAAGCGGTGTCCAGAACGATTTAAGTTTAAATCACCAACAACATTCATTAGTATGAAAAAAAGAAGCATGAGCATTTAACATAAAATCTAATTTTGTGTTTCAATGAATGCGAAGAATGATGAATTTAGATACCTTTACCCAAAGTGACTTCTGGGGATTTACAATTATTTAATATACATTTATGTATTTTTTTTTTACTGTTCAAAAGTTTAGGGTTCATTGAAATAGGGTTAAGAAATTAATACATTTATTCAGCAAGGAACTGAATTTAAAAAGGAATTAAAATTAAACATTTCTCACAAAAATATGTTTTTTTTTTCCACTATTCATCACAAAAATCCTAGCAAAATGTATCAGTTTCTATGTATATATATATATATATATAACCTTCAAATACTATAATCAGAAATGTTTCCTAGGCATCAAATCAGCATATTAAATTTGTGAAACATCATGTGACGCTGAAGACTGGAGTGATGAGCATCAATGGAGTAAATAGCTTAGCATCACGGGAATTAAATAATTTTATATATTTTATTATAAAAAAAAAAAAAATATATATATATATATATATATATATATATATTTATAATAAAATAGATATTTTATATTAAAATATTGCTTACCAATAAAACCTATACTTTTGAACAGTATTGTACATATTTCTCAAATTTTAACTGATGCCAGAAAGAAGCAGCAAACCATAAAAGACGACAGAAAAATGGTCACCAGCCAACAGCTAATAACAGAAGCTTGTCTCAACCCTAACACTCAAGCATTAAACCGTGACGCAGAACCACAGTAGAAAAAAAGACCCTGCTGAGACAACTGTAAACCTTGATCCTATATATTCATGCGCTACAATGGCTGAGCGCATGCAGGAAACCAGCGGCAGACGACGAGACAGGAGAAGAGTGTGTACCTGAAGGGAGAGGAGGTGGAGGGGGGGACAGGAGTGTGTTAGCCTTGCCAAGGCCTGAGGCTGGTGGTGAGGGTGCGTCTCTCATACCATACAGCTTGGACTCTTTGGAAAGGGTTCTGGGAAGGGACGATCCACGCGAGGCATTGGGCGACTCCGTTTTCAGCATTTTAGAATTGTAATGTAGCTGTAAAAGACATAGATGGGAATGAGTGCTAGTTATCCAATCATGAGAAGTATACATTAATGCATCCACACTGTGGTTGAGCACTGTAACCAGTCAGATTTGTTGCTGGTTGCATGAACGTAATTGCAATTCAGATGCTATAAATAGGTCTATAGACCTTTGAGTGTTTTACACATCAAAACGAGTGCTGATATATCATTTTCTGACACTCAAAAATCACAAATTAAGTCTCAGAATCACAAATATATTGCAACAAAATTCTACGTGACCCTGACATTATATGAACCTCAAGAAAATAATAGCTCTTTGTAGCATGTCAAAAGACCCACAGCAGACCTTAACATCCACTCCAGGAATGTAGAAGACAGTGGTCTCAATATCACTGCTCTTGCCCTGCAGAGAGGTGGGCACTCGCTTAGCAGTCAGTAGTTGGGAGCTGGAGGCAAAACTGTGCTGCTGCTTTCGTTTCTTAGGAGGAGAATCCTGATCCAGACTCCTCGAACTCCGCTCACAACTCCTAAACAACAGAACAAGACAGACATTTTAGGGCAGCACTTTGCAGCCCTGATCAAAATTCAAACCAATAGAGTGATGTAGACCAAAACATGGAAAGTTTTTTCATCCTGAAGTCAATGGGTTTCATGAATTTATTTGGTTAAATGTCTAAAATAAGGTCATAGATTAAGACAAGTATCCAAAAGCCAATGGAAAATCCTATTGAGTTTTTGTCAATGGAACCAGGGGTGTATTCCAGAAAGCATCTATTGTAATAATTTATAATATTGTGCACAATCTGTCACTCCCACTGGAATCTCGTCAGTAGATCACGCATACACTGTTGGCTCTGAAGTAAGCTAACCCTAAAACATAACATACACCGGAGCAGGTTATCTTCAGAGAGCCTGTTGCTATGGCTACTTGCATACCCTGAAAGTTACCTCCGTTTTTGGAACTGAAAGTTAAGGTTATCTGCTTGCTTACTCTTAAACATACCCAGGTATGTGGAAAAACCTGCTTTCTGGAACACCCTGCAGGCTGATTCAACAAATATGTCATCACCAAAGTGCTCGATTTATTAAAGACAACATGACATAGTGTGTCTATTTTGTTGTATATCTTTACCTCCTGAGTGCGAGATCTTCATGCTCGGGTGGCTGCGTGCTGGGATGCAGTACACACTTGCCGCTGTCGATCTCAACACGCACGTCCAGCTCGAAGTCAATGTTGCGCTCAGTGGGCGGAGCTAATGATACACGCTGAGGGGGTGTGGGTGGCCATCGCTCGCTGAATAATGCAGACAGCGCAGACTTCCTCTGAGAGCTCCTGAGAAACACAAACATACAGACTGTCGTTATAGTGAGTGTAATAGTGTTTGTGGAGTGTTAACACGTGTCTCATGTTCAACACACCCTTGTCTGCGATAATAGCTGTGTGGTTTTTCCCTGTAAAACTCCTCGTCTTTGTCCGAATCCTCTGAAGAAGTGGAGGAGAGGTCATCACGGCGGCTGTCATCAGGCTGGAAGGGAACGGTTGGTGAAAAGACTGCGGGTGTGCCAGGGGCACTGAACACTGAGCATGATGGGTAATGGGCAGGATCATCAATGGTGACAGACAACAGGTCCAACTCTGTCTCCTCCGGGAACTTCAATAACCAGTGAAAGCCAACAGTCAGATGATTGGTCTTTTTATGTATCCATCCATCTATTCATCAATATCTCTCTCTTAAAGATTTATGTCTCTTCGACTACATAAGTGGATCTAACAAAAACAGTCACATGTCACCACAAAATCAAAAGAAAAAGGGGGAAAAGTAGATTTTAAGGATATTAGGATATTTTAATTGATATTAGGGACATGTATATATATATATATATATATATATATGTAGACATATCATCTTCAAATATTGGATATTTAACTTTAACTAAATCTCAAAATTATTTTTTTTCATACCTTTAATTTTTATGTCAAAAAGTACATACCACTATTTTTGAAAATAGGCTCATTTTCCTATTTTATATCTTCCTTTTTTTCCCTCCTGTTTGGAATCCACTCACCCGATCTCCGGGTCTGGCGTGGCAATTTTAGCATTGCTTAGCATAGATCATTGAATCGGATTAGAGCATTAGCATCACACTCACAAATTACAAAATGTTGCTATTTTTCTTACCTGGGGACTAGTTCCAGGCGTTTCGTAATATCATTGTGCCTGCTGCAGCCATCGTATGACAGCAAGATTCCTTAATTACTACACAGGAACCAGAGTATAGTTCCTAGCCATATCGGTCTAGAAAACATTTAATTTTCCTCTGGTCTTAGCGCACAATGTAACTAAAGAATTTAACTACCTTATTAAACAAGATGCTTCTGGTCTAATCGGATTTAATGGCTAAGCTGCAGCTAAAAGTGCTAAGCCAGACCTGGAGATCAGCTAAGTGAATTTCTAAAACGGTAAAATTAAAACATTTACCGCTAGGGGAGTTGGAAAATGAATATTTTCAAAAATAGTGGTGTGTTCCTTTAATGTCATGATGCTTACAGTTAGTCATAGCATTTAAAACAATTTATTTTAGTAAATACATTTTTGTAAGCAAAAATAAATAAATAATACAAATAAATTGTTGAATTTCATAATTGGAAATGTATCAGTTGTCAGCTATCAAAATATGGATACTGTAACTGGACAGAATTTGAATATCAATGCATCACTACCATTATATATATCTGGACATTTTACCATTGGGTTTTGTAATTACCATTATATTCAATAGTAGTTGCTGCAATTAATTTACTTTAACTTTGTTCCAATGCAAATAAATAAAGCCTTTGTGTTATTGAAGCAAAATGCTATTTCTATTTTTTTGTGGTGAAATATAACCCTGGTGTGTCTAGAAGCTCAACTGTTATTATACTAAGCTATTATATTGGGTCTATTAGATTAATTCTCATCAAGATTGCAACTGAAATAGAAACCCTTTTATCCAATTGTCTAACATTTACAATTTTCTCCTCTTTAACTGGGCTTCTGTTGAGATCATGGAGCGGAAGTGTGCTATAATATTTCCTGTCAGTTTATCTATCCATCATTCTGTCTAGAGTATCCGTTAACGTACTCGAAACCTAAACTGAACTGATTCGGACTCGCTTTCAATTCAAACTGTATCGGTTGGCTGATAGCTCAAAGCTAGTGAGCACTTTTAAGAAAGCTTTTCCTTTTCCCAATTCATGCTTTCCACTTTGACCCAGCGGAGGAGAGAGGGATGAGAAATGAAAAGATGAAAAGATGGACAGATTACAAGAAAGACATCATAAGCAATGTAACGGACAAAGATCCAGACATGCTGAAGAAACAAGAGTTGATTAGTTACACCAACGCAGCACAAGAGCAGCTTGAACATACGGAGTGAGAGTTTGTGTTAATGAATGTGTGAGTAGAGAGAGAGATCAGGAGAAATAAGACCTTTGGAAATAAGATCCAATATAGCTAAAATCATTAGTCACTGATGATTTTTCATTGGATTTTGAACAGCGATTTCACACCACAAGACTTTCATGCACAGAGATTCAGAGGCGATTTTAAGATTAGATTTGGACCATTTTCTCTGATACCTTAAAAACAGAGTCAGCTGGACTTGGGATTGGGGTGTCCATCTTAAACACAAACAGACCTACTGAGCTATACAGTACATGAACGTATGTGTTCAGCCAAGTATGTGTATATAAATACGGCTTTCATTAAGTCAAGAGTGAAGCCCTTGCAGGTGAAACCAATAAGTGTGTGTATGTGTGCATAATTGTCAGAGTACACTGCTGTTCAAACGTTTAGGGTCAGTAAAATATTTTAAGATTTTTGGAAAGAAGTCTGCATTCATTCGATCAAAAGTACAGTAAAACAGAATCATGCTGCTGTTCAAATAACATTTCCTATTATCAAATGCTGCAAACAGCTGTGGTGCTTAATATTTTTGTAGAAACGTTGATCATTTGTTTATTTGACAATTAAAATGTTTTAAAAATAATGAAATAATGTAACTTTTTGTAACGTTAATTGTCTTGACTGTCACTTTTGATCAATTGCATCCTTGTAAAAAATGTTATTTATAAACAATCTTACTGACGCCAAATTTTTGAACGGTTATGTAAAAAGCAAAGCTTTAATTTAACTTTACAAACATCGTTGGCACAAACACATGACGATGGAACCACAGAATGATGAAATGAATGGAAACGTATGCATACAGTATTTTAAATTAACAAATGTACAGACGCAGGCCCACACTGATGTATGCGCACACTACCGTGTCAATGTTGAAGGTAACCCTTGGTGCTGGAGATGCTGCATCCACTTTAATGTCTGGCATTTCATCCCTTTAGAGACCAAAAAAAAAAAAAAAAAATCAATAAACAAACTATGTGTTGTTTAATTTTTATTATGTGTAATTAAAATACATTAACCCATCTGTGATTAAATAGCATCATGTGTGTGTGTGTGTGTGTGTGTGTGTGTGCGCATGTACCTGGGTCTATCAGACCTCTTCATCGGTGGTCTGCCTGTTGCTGAAATGCTCTTTGACCTACTGTTGCTGTAGCTTGGCTTGTACCCTAAACCCCATTTATCTTTTAATGATGCAGCCTAAACAAAGCACAAACTCAATTAATGCAGCATTTTATCCCCACCATACTTTCAATGAAGTGAGCTAAATTAACTCTTCCTCACCCGCATGCTGGAGCGCCTTAGCTTCTTACGCACATCCCGACGGATATCATTGACAGCGACAGATTCCAAATGCTGATAGCGCTGAATTTCCTGGTTTATGGTGCCTTCACTTGCTCCCAGTTTCCTTAGAGATAAAAAAAATAATTACAAGGACTTATTTTAGACAAAAAGAACAGATTGAGATATATAGCTTATTATGAATGTCATATTGACATTACTTGAGATCATCAATGACTTTGGCCTGCTCATTGAGTTCTCTTATATCCACCAAGCGCTTGGAGAACTTCCGTCCACGAGCATCGATTATCTGATTGCTCATGACTGCCTGTCTGCGCAGGTCAACAGACTCCTGTAAGAGAGAAAACAACTGTCAAAATTATACATTTTAGATACAAGACACACTTAGGGGTGGGCGGTATGACAAAATCTCTGGTATGTGTGATTTAAAAACGGCATATACACAATATCATTATTATTACTATTTTTTTTTATATTTAGTGCAAACAGCAATGTGAAATATTTTTCCAAATTAAAAGTAAATGTTTTCTAAATGTCTTTTTTTGGGGTTTTTTTTTTTAAAGAAATGGAAAAGCTGAATATTTAGCAGCTATTACACAGTCTCTAGTGTCACATGATCTTCCAGAAATCGTTCTAATATGCTGTATTTATTTTTATTTTTTTTTCCACATTGTACAAGTCTGTTTGCATTTTTGATTATTTTAATGCATCAGTGTATATTTTGAAGGAAATTCAATTAAAAAAAGTTTTTATTGTTTTTTTTATCATTCAAATAACCAAGTTCATTTTAAAAAACAAAAGTTATATAGCAAAATCACAACCTGTTGCCATATTTCAATAGTGCAGTGTTTAATATCACTCCGCCCAGCCCTACGTACATAAGAGTCCCAAAATCACACTGACTGCTGAACAGTCAAAACAACTGTGGTTCATTCCAACACATCAGAAAAACAAGAATCACAACACCACCCCAAAAAAATGATTACTGAACAACACAGCTGTTCCATGAGAAATGCTTCCTTTGGAAACAGAAAATAAGAAGAGTCTAAGATGTCACTGGCCACTCATTTCTCATGGAGAGGAATCAGACAAAACTAAAAAGCAGCAGGAAACTGTAGAATCCAGAATTGCTCAACAATTTTAAATCTAGGCACAATTCAACAAGGTTTTGAGTGATGTGACTGATCTTAAAAGCAACTTCCACCCTGAGAGCATGAACAAGATGGAGAGAAAGAATATGACAGATAAATGAAGATGACTGAAAAGCAAACGGGAGCTCTAAAGTACATACACAGCCCCAGGACAGGGGTCTGGGATGTCTAGTTCGTTCTGCACTGGCTGTGGATGACAGGCGAACACTTCTCGACTTTAGCCGAGTGATTGTGGATGATGGAGAAACATTACGACACTCAGAAGGTGACAGAGGAGGGGGGCTGGGGCTAATGCCCAGAATGCTGTTCACCAGCCGTCTCCTGAACGAAAGTCTGGGACTGAGATCCCCTTCAGGACACTGCAAACATGGGCCGTTTTAAAACAAACACAAACGCACACGACTACACAGACATTGAGTACAAATGGCACACAGACACATTTCCTACTCTAAACATAAAAATGAAATTATTACACATGTAAAAAAACAAGAAACCAAATAATATCAATTAAAGAAGCTGCAAAGACATTCACTGACATTAAGAAATGTTTTTGACAAAGAGTGTGAGCTCTGACCGTGTGTATGGGAGGAGACATGCCATCGCTCTCATCCTCGTCAGAAAGGTCAGCCATGTTGGCAGAGTTGTGGTCTGTGATGTCATCATTGTCCTCCTCACCAGTCAGAGAGGTGAGCGTATTACCCAAAGCGTTCAGGCGCTTACCGATGTTAGGGTCCATGTGCACATCGATACCACACATCTTCCACAGGACATTTAGCGTCCATGTCCCTGCACTGCTGCTTTCTGGGGTATTAAAAGATTATGTTATTAAACACAGACACCGAATATTTTCTTCCTTAATTCACATTCTTGTTGTTGGTCTTGTTTTGTGCATTTCATCTTTGTACACTACCATTCAAAACTGAAGTTTTTCTTTCTCTTTGGGGTGTTACAAGCTGTTAGTGCATAGATAAGATCCCTAAAGTTGCAAAGAATAAAGTGTAAACTAAAAATAAAAAAGTTTAGACTCGACCACATCCCTCTAAAACAGCTCCACTTTTCTACGTGTGGGTTTATTTTCATAACACCATGCAAATGTTTACAAAAATAAACTATTATTCTCACTGTAGTGTTGCTGTCGGCGCCATGTTCTGGAGACGCTGTGTTTCATTGTGAAACAGAAACTACTTGTTTGTGCTTCCAAAAGAGCACACAATTAGAAATCAAGCTGTATTTACAACACTGTTGCCCCTGGATGCAACAAATGCCTCGTTTGAAATGGGTTTTGTTGTCTTTGTATCATCACATTATGGTTAGGGGCTTAACATTTCCATCACACAGAGCACACCTCACTTTTTTAGAAAACTGAACATTTGCAAAAATCAACCAGTTAACCCCATAATGCAATGTGTAATGCAATGCATCTATGCAAATTAAACCGCAAAAGCAAATTGCATTACACCAAAGACACAAAATTATCTTATTTTTAGCAATGTCATATGACACCCGTTAAATTGTAGTAATATTTTACAATATTACTGTTTTTACAGAAAAAAAGCCTTCTTGAGTGAGTGAGAGTTTTTTTTCTAAAAAACATGAAAATAACTGAAGAACATTGTTTTACTCATACCTGCAGAAGCCTGGCCTGTTGTTCTGGAACAAACTTCATAAGTACCATCAGGGACAACACCTAGAAAGCCACATTGAGCATTTCAAAAATCATGGAAACACTATTGGTCCAAATGCAGACATTGAGTATTACTCACAGGCATTCATGACCAGGTCTCCTCTGATTTCAGGTTTCCAGTCATCCCACGTTGTCTCAAACCCCTCAGCAAAACGAATGCAGAAGTTCTTGAAATGGCCTTTGCTGACCAGAGATTCGGAGGAGCAGGCTGTGATTAGTGTACTCTCGATGGTTAACACCAGTGCTGAGCCAGTGTCAAAATCAATACTGTGATTGGCCTATGTGCAGCAGAAAAAATATTTAACATTCGTCATTCTGACCCACAGAAATGGAATCATGTGTCTAAAGGGTAAAATACAAGCCTATAGTATTTTTTTTGTAAGTTTAAGCCTTGTTCATACCAACCTGATGAGTGAAAAAAATAAAAACATTGATTGTGTTTTAGTGAGGATCTACCTGTGTGGCGTTGGTGATGGGCAGGCAGATGCCCAGGTCATTGACAGTGAGCTGCAGGAAGAGAGTGCTGAAGGCCTGGACGCTGGTCTGCTGTATGGCTGGCAGTTTGTCCACCACCTCTTTGGTGGCCATATGAATGTCTGAGTTTAGAGCCAAGCGCTGTTCCTTCCAGTTATCATAGGCAGCCTTATAGTTCAGCCAGAAGAGAACAGCTACAACAGACATACAAATACACAATTACATCTAATCAATGGATGCATATGCAAAAAACAAAAGGCTAAGTGTGGACTGACCTCTGTCAAATGCTACTGGTTGAGCAAAAACAATAGGACGGTTAAGTGTGATTAGGACAGCCTCTTTATCAGAGCTAACACTGATCTCCTCCTGCAGAGCATTGCGCAAACCGATTCGAGTGCGGAAATACGCCACCTGGTGGAAATCTGACCCCGCCTCCTCATACACCTGCAGGAGACAGCGTCACGACAACAGTGATTAACTGATAGTGTGCACCACCTTCTACAAGTAAGTTTATTGAGAGAAATGAATAACAAATAATGTTTCTGTGACTAGCTACCTGATGTTTGACTATTTGTCCCAAAGCCAAATTAAGATCCACTTGACATTTCCCAAAGAGCTTCAGGTAGTTACTTCCTGTGGGAGTAGTCTTGCACTGAACCCGATTGGAAAGCTCAAGCTCAATCCAGCCCGTCTCAAAGCGCACTGCCCTCATTGAAGGAGTAGTGGCTGTCATTTGAATCCCCTACAACAGAAAACAACAGAAAAGTTTAAAAGTCTGCAAGATATACATAAAATTAAAAAAACACTATTTTATTAGTACAAACCTTAAAAGTCAGATTAATAGAATAAAGCAGGATTTTAGGCTTCTCGCCATCTGTTGACACATCGTGTTCATTCCACAGTGGGATTGGTTGTTCGCCTCCTATAGAAACAAACACAGATGGTGTGCAATCAAACCAGGTCAAGCAAAAGAATACCAACACTTTATTTTAAGGTAATGTAATTATTACTATTCTAATAATATACTAGATTGTACATTTCCTGAAAGAAAATGTGAGTGGACCTTGCCGTGGCAAAACTCGGCCCTTGGTCACTACAGAGTTGCTAGTGTGTGACTATGAAGGTTATCCAGGTTGGTTGCTATGTTGCTATGCGGTTGCTAGGGTACTCGGGTGGTTGCTAGGGCGGTTGCTAAGGTACCCAGGTTGGTTGCTAAGGTGTTGCTACGCGGTTGCTAGGGTATCTGGGCTGGTTGCTAGGGGGTTGCTATGCGGTTGCTAGGTTACTCGGGTGGTTGCTAGGGCGGTTGCTAAGGTACCCAGGTTGGTTGCTAAGGTGTTGCTACGCGGTTGCTAGGGTA
>JAUCNO010001053.1:8274809-8299096 GCA_032353835.1 Enteromius viviparus
AGCCGTCATCAGACCGAGACGCAGAGACAAGCAAGACTCCTAAGAGATTGAGGTGTTTTGTTGTTAAATGTATTAATGAACACAGCAGTAGTCATTTACCCCCGACATCTGAGTGACTGAAGACGTTAATGTTATGTTTTGTTCTGAAACGAAAAGCACCCTTGATCAACCGAAATGCATTTATTTTCGCGCGAATCAATCATGATCCAGCCTTACCTACAGAAGCAGTATAATGTCTTTTAATTAATCCCCTTTCATAATAATGTGCTGATTAGCAAGTTTCCCAATGAATACGGCTAAAAAAAAAAGATCGCTTCTAAAAAGAGGGGCTCGTGAAGATTTAAAGGGGAAGTACACAGAACAGAGTGATTACTAAAGAGCCGTTTATGACAGGGTAAAATTAGTGTTTTTTTACACTATCTTTGAGAAATTTTAATTGCCATTAAGATCCTAAAGAATCATATTAGTTTGTGGAAAATTGCTTTTGTACTTCATTCACCCCCTATTCAACTTTCAGCAATGACTATTCTTATACATTTGGTAAGGAAGGTTAATTTAACTTAAAATTAATGAACACCCAGTCTACCTTTTAAAAATTCGATGGCATAAAAACTAGAGCTGGGAAAAGCTGGATCCCTCTATTTTTCCTCAAGTTATTTTTTTAATGTGCGAACCACTGTGCTTTGCTATGTAACAGTTACTGCAGATTGGATGTTGAGTCAATCCACCCTCCTTCAATAAACACGTTTTTACCAAGCCTGTATTACATAAATACAGAATTAACAAAATAATCCGCACTGAATCACACACAATCTGTTAAGAATTATCACAGACCTTGTTAAAAACAATCCTTAAGAACTTCCCTCTGAAGGATACGCAGAGTCGTAGGTGCTACACATATCCAGTAAAAACAGAAGGTCTGGTGGAATTTCCTACATCTTTTACTTTTTAGGTCCTACTATTATCGTTTTTTAACTATGTACTCTTGCCAAAAAATTAATAGTGCATTTATTGTGACCATGCAGTATTTGATTCTATCCGTGGGATACGGTTAGGCTTAGGAAAAGGTTTGGTGGTATGATTAGATTTAAGTGTGGGTTAAGGAGCATTAACAAGGTCAGCAGTGTAAATACATACGTAATTACAGAGCTTAATTACATATGTAACTACATTCAGGTATTTTTGAAAGGGTCATGAACTGCATGTGTAATGGACTCTTTCCTAAAAAACAATGTTTTTCCGCAAAACTTAGTCTTTAAAGCTTTATTATTTAGTTTCTGCATAGTTCTGTACATCCACCTCATGACCCCTTTATATAACAGTACAAGATAAAATAAGTACATACTAATTAATTTAAACAGCAGTGTCATGGTTATATCCACTAATGTTTAGGCAAAATAACATTAGCTTTGGGTTTGCATTGTTTTAGCTTGATGTGAATGCCTGATAACACACAGCACAGTACTGTTCAGCAGAATACTTTAGATCAGTTGTGGCATGTTCTGCTCTGAACTAATACCACTGAAAAGAAGTTACACAAAAACCACTCATTCAAAGACGAGTACTGCGTTTGGACTAGTTATTACACGGTCAATCACAGCCTGTTTCCTACTAATTGTGTTTGTCTGTAAACCGGAACAAAATCAATATTAATGCCCATGTACTTCATTTATTATTTGACTGCAAACAAACCACGATCATGTATAGTTAGCTGGCTATTACAGCAAAATAAACTGATCGGGACCATGTCAGAAAACAAAATCTTAATCAAACAAGTAAATAAAGTTACTGTTCACACAAATGTGCTCGAGCAACGATTTGTAACTCTGTACTTATTTACACAAAGGTCCTGGGTATCATTTACCAAGTCAACAATTTAAAATAATTGGCAGAAAATTAACTATTAATGTAAGTGTCAAAAAGAAACTGAAACAGAGATGTTAACAACACCTGTGCAACTCTAGAATCCAGTGTCAGCTGAGTCTAATTACTCGGTTATACAGTGCATTAACATGACAGGATCACAGCAGCTCACTGTAACAGCTAGTGATGCTCTAATTGAATAAAGAAGCTATATCTTATACAATGCATTCTGTCCCATAAAAGGCTTCAGCAAAAGGTGAGGCATGTTACACAATAATGGAGCTCATTATTTCTATGTGTAACAACTGGACCATTGTACGTCTACGTCCTACTTGCACCAAAGCGTTTCAGGATAATAAACTGTAGTATAATGAAACCCAAATGTGTGCAGTTCATCCAGATTAAAGGTAAAAATTTGACGGGACAACCCTTAACGTTACTAAACAATCGAATTGATGATGATTTTGATAAGACTTATTAATGAACAGTTACGCATTCGCTCTTGGCATGGAAAGCACCTTTTGATGATTGTAAACAGCAAGATCAGATATAACAGAACATTATTACTTGATCATATTTAATGCAACGGACAGATGGCTGTGTGTATGACAGCAGCGCTTTGGCTCAGCAGGTGATCCAGGATCAAATCCAGACAATCTCTGCTGTATCGTAGGCCGCGGTCCGTGAACACACATACACACATACGACCGGTTTGGAAACACGCAACCTACCCACCTCGCCTTGTAGAGTGCGGAACTACATTTCACGTTGCCATGATCCTTAAAGCTGTTCTCCCATACTCCTCTCAGGCGACAGCACCCATTTCTCAAACTAGTTCTTTTCCGGAGTATTTACATGGACAACGCTTGTGCTTCCTGTTTTGTGGTCATGTGCAAGGTGTAACCAATCACAGATCTGTTGTGGACGACAGAGCCAATCAGAGGGCGAGGTCATGGAATTTTTGTCGTGAGTGACATTGAAAGCAGCCAATAAAATTGTTCAAATTATTTGAGTCAGGTTGAACGCAAACTCGAATCAGTAGATTAATGAACTGTAAAGGAGGGGGAAACAAAATGCTTATACAAGCAAATGTAAAAGATTTCTCGGTAAATTTAGTAAATAAAAAACTAGTTATTAAAAAAATCTATATAATTAAACATATTTTAAAGTCTTGACTTTATCTGTGGTACGTTGCAAATAATACGCGATTGTACAAAAATGCAAGATTTGCATTAAATGCACTGCATACATTAATTTATTAAAGGGGATATATAAAATTGAACAGTGCTGTCAATGCTAGAAAATATTTTAATGAATATTAAAATGTGGGAATATATTGGCATATTTAAGCCATTATGTAAAAAGCCTTTTGACAGAACTGCCTTTAACTATCTTTGCCACTGTACTGCAAATAAAACCAGATTAGAGATCAATTATAGATTGTTCTTTGTCATGCTTTTATGTCCAGTCCCAACCCTTCACTGTAATCTCCATTTAAGCCTCAAAAACATGTTTTCTTTATTTAGAACAGTGAATAATTAAAGTATTTTGAGAGTACAATCAAATAATTCATGTTTCACAAGCAAAAGGCACACTTATTAAGACAACACATATGTATTCACGTCACAGTTTAAAATAAGTTTCCTACTGCTATTCCATAAATAATCCAAAACATTCAGAGCTTCATTTATGTCATGAATAAACATTAGGAGTACCATTAATGCGATGTTTGTTTGATATATAACATACATAGTGAAGTAATACCTTGTGGAAGAACACTTCAAAATCATAGCGAGATGTCTATGGGGCCCTTCCTGTTATTTGCTGACTTCCTTGCACACTGTACACCAGAGATTTGGCCTTATGAGTCAAGTTGCACTTCGCAAGGTTTTCCACACATTTCCACCAGCTTTCCTATATTCATGCCCCAAGCAAAATGCAAAAGTATGAGCCCTTTAATTAACCGTTAGTTTAGTTTGTTAGGCCCAAGTAAAGGAAAAAAAAAGTCTCCCAGTAAATGGGGTTCTGCAAAGTAACAAATCTTTCATCTGTAAAGTGTACAGACAATCATGCATAAAAGGCCACAAAATTTTATTACAGAGTAAAGGATACTTTAATTAAATCATATTTTAAACTACTTTATGGTGTTTCAACTTAAATCAGAGGAAAATCATGTCCATAGAAGACAAAATTAGAGTGGGATTAAAATTACTTCAACTTTGTTCCTTGCCATGTTACACATCATCAATTGATTGTGCTATGAATAAAGCTATATATGTTAGTTAGCTGTTAGCCAAAAACCCATTAAGTGTGAGATCTAAATCTAACAAAATCTTTAACACACAAATATGAATTCATCAGCATCCCTAATCAGGTTATCATTATTTTAAAGCACATGTGAATCGGTCAATATTTCAGCAGCAAGTGTTGTTCAGAAGACTGTAAACAAAAAGCACATTAATAAATATAGTAAAATAAACGTGTCCTGGGGTGTGATGAGCACAGGGGTCAGAGGTCAGAAGTTAACGAGGAGGTCACGTTCCTGCACACTGGTGAGGAAAGACTTTCCAAAAACAAAGGAGTGAAGGCCTGCCCGCAGCTTCTCTGCCATCGCCATGATGATATTCAGGTCTCCCTCCACTGTTAAGTCCAAATCAGTTTTCAAGTTGCGTAGAGATCTGAAAGGTTTTTTGCCTTTCTGCCTATAATTAATAATAATTAATAACACAATGAGTCGACCATAAAATAAACAACATAATCGTAACTTAAAAATGTAGCCAGGTATGTTGAAGGAATACTGGAATTCAAGTTTTAATTAAATCAAATTTTAATTTAAAAAAGAGAGCTTAAAATCAAAATATCAATAATATACTAAATAATTTTCTATTTATCAATTAAATTTAACTGCAATATAAATAACTTGTATTAAATAAAAAAAAATAAAAAACAACCTTAAATTTTAAATCATGCAAAAAAAATTACCAAAATTTAAATGTACCACAAATATATAAAGCACCACACAACTGTTTTCAACATTGATAATAATAAGAAATACTTTTGAGCCCCAAATCATATTATAATGATTTCTGAACAACTATGTGACACTAAAAACTGGAGAATTGATCTGAAAATTCAGCTTTGCATCACAAGAATAAATTACAATTTAAAATATTCAAATACAAAGCAGTTATTTCGAACTGTAGTAATATTTAATGTATGTGTTTTTGATCAAATAAATGCATTATTGGTGAACAAAAATAAACTTCTATCACCATTGTTTCTATTTTTCTATATTATACTATATTTTTCTGAATATCGGTTTATATCACCCACCTATATAGTACATAACAGAACAAAAATTGAGCTTGATATTACTGAAAAGCTCACCGCATTTGAGTGCATCAATTATCTACAGTAAATACATGGTACTTCATTTCTAGTTATAATACGTCCAATAAATGACACCATGTAGTGTGTGTAGGAGATGTGAGCTCAAAGCTGCTACACTTACGTCTCATCCTCAATATATCTGAGCAGTGTCAGCGACTTCCTGTGCAACAGGAGAAGAAAGTGGGACAAATACACACTCCGCAGAGACAGACCCGGTTTCAGCAGAAACACCTAGAGATGGACAAAGATACAAACACATACATATTATCAAGGCCAAAGCGGAGGATGTTAGTATAAAGCTCATAAGAAAGGCAGTCACGTAGACTTACCTCATCTATGAAAGACTTCACAAGTGTGTCTTTGTGCATCACGTCTTGAAATATATTCCTAGGAGAAACCATAAAGTTCAATTAGTGATTCAGAAGGTGAAGAAACCTCTCGTTTCCCCAAGAAACTTTAAGCGCTGCTTTTAATTTTCTAACAAAAAGATTAAAAAGTTGACTACTTGACATGTGACTCTGATTACATTGCACACACGCAGCATATCGATCGAATGATACGTTAAGTGCCCTCAAATGAGATGTAAAATGTCTCTGTTTCACCTCTAAGCAACTCGGTAAACTTTTAATGGAAAAATTCTCGGTCAAACAGTCACTGACAGTCCTTGAAAACAAATCAATGATGCAGCTCTATGCTGGCCACAGCCCTGAACCATGACATTAACAGAGAGTGGAGAGTATTCACAATTTCAAGGACACACATCCTTTTACACGAGCATCTCAAAGCTTAATTCTTCATATAGAGAACTCAGATCAAAATACATTTACATTAGCAGTTTACACTAGAAAATATAATTCTCATATGTTGATTTGCTGCTCAAGAAATATTTCTCATTATTATTAATGCTGAAACTTTTATATGATTCTTCAGGATGTTTAGAAAGTTCAAAAAAGAGCATTTATTTGTAATGGTATTAATGTATTAATGGTATAATTGCTAAATGGACCCCAAATCTTTCAAACCTTCCTGAATTAGGAAAGAGCATAAATTCAAAATAAATAAATTAATTAAGATTAATAAATCCCTAATACATGAACTAATTTGTAAACATTATTGTAAAGCATTACCAAATATTTTTAAATGATTCTGAAACCAATCAAAAAGCTAATTCTTTATATTTTTATACAAATGACCACTAAAATATCCTTCGTCCTTGCTATCAAACACTGAACTGGTTGATACATCTCTCTATGATCTCTTTCTTCTCACAATTATGGAACATAGTCATATAATCAGCAGGATAATGTATAGTCAGCAGCTCATTAATCACCAGCAGTCAGCATTAATCCCAAAATATAAAAAAAAACGCCTTGGAACAAGATCCCTTCACTCTGCAACAATAACCGACTCACTGTAGATTATCCCTTAAATATATATTTTGTGCATTTGAATAAAAGACCATGAGATCTTTTTATCTTGACAATAAAAATCAGCCAATCATGATACAGCCTCCAGACTAAGAAGGTATGTAGAAGTCAAAGGTCATACAGGTCTGGTGTGTAGGAGTCCTGGGCATTGATGAGGTTGTCAGAACTGATGTCATCCTCGCTGGCGGCCTTCCAGAGGGCACTGAGCTCAGAACGCATGTAGCGCCGCTGATGATACGTGTGCTCGTGGCAGGGTGGCATCTGCTTGACCGTGTTAATGTCCACGTCGATGTGGGTGGTGGGGTACGGGGAGTAGAGCACCTGCCGGTAGGGCAACACAAAGCTGCCTGTGGAGTCCTGGGAAAAAGAAAATAGGAACCTTTATAATAAAACCAAACAGCAAAGCCACCAGGAGTCCTTAACGGTTATGGACCCATGTAATTTAGTGACGGATATCCTGTGCAAATGGGTAGTGGTAATGAGTTTCCAACAGAGGGACACTCTGGATACCTTAAGGAGGCCTTGAACAAAGAGGCCGGTGTCATATTTAAAGGAGCCATCGGGGTGACATAGTCGAGAGCATTTTCTCTCCGCAGGAGTGAGGAAGAGGCACAGCGTGAGCACGATCTACAAAAAGAGACCTCCTATTAGACTTTCATACTCAGTTATGAATGTTGAGGATGTACATCTGGGAATGTGCACCTTATTGACTTTCTCAGGATTGCTGCCAACCACCATTGAACAGCCGCAGGTCTGAAGATGAGAGCTTATAGCCCTATGACAGAGAAGAATGACAAACATCACAACCTAAACAATGAAAACAAGCAACTTAATTCAGATCATCGACTTCTACTAAAGATGCGATATGTCTTACTTGTGTAAAAAGTCTTCGTGACAGCTGTCTCCAATATCATCATCATTGAGCACAGTGTCCTTTAGCTGTAACGAGGAAAAGTATTTCTTTATGTGCTTCAGTGAGAATGAGAAAAACAAGCCAAATATTTCAATATTGTCGTACTGTATATGCAACAGATTATGCAAACAAAAACTTTTATTTTGGAATGTGATTAATCACAATCAATTGTTTGACAGCACTAATTTAAATTAATATTGTACGTCAAAATTAATAACCATTGCACTTATAAGTACTTGCAATGTTCATTAATAGGTTAATGACATATTGCTGTTGTTGTTTTGGTTCTGGATCTATTAATATGTTCAAAAATATATCAAAAATACCATACATGCATACAATAACCTGAAAACATTCATTCATGTTGCATGATTTAATTTTTTCTGAATTACTATTAATTGTCATTTTGTGTGTGTGGGGGGGGGGGGGACTTTCCTGATTTTATAATAAAACCTAACTCATTACTTAAAATACTTAAATTAAATATTAAGTAGTTTGGTGTAATCTTCTTTATTATTATTTCTGCTCACTGCTTAATTGTCAGAAAAACAACAAAAAAAATTTAATAAACAAGAGATCTCCTGCTTTATTTTTTAAAAATAAATAACTTTATTTTATTTGCTTGTATTCTTCATTTGTCTTATTATATTAAAAATTGCATTAGTGCTGTTTGTTTTATTTTTTTCATTAGTCATGTTATTGATTTAGAACTATAGTACTGGTCACGTTTTATTTAATTTATAATTATTATATTTATTAATTTATTATTATTTAATTTATTTAATTAGTACTACTATATTTTCAAGAACTGTTGTAATAGTTTTTTTATACGATCTGTATTATTCTATTTTATTTTGTTAGTTATTTCATTATAAATATGACAGAAGCTTGAGTTTGGCTCACATACAAATCTCCTCTTCCCTCCCCATAATTTTCTATATACTCAAAATTCCAACCGCAAACAAAAAGCATCCCCAAAAATGTCCAAATACTCACATCCACTTCCTCTGGTACACTGTGTTTCTTCATGGATGTAAGAAGCTCCATTATTGGAACAATCTCAGATGACAACACCGAGATTATGTTGTAACCCTACATGACAAAACACACACATCATATGCATTACGAAAACTAACAAACCATAGGATCACAAGCAAAAGATGCACAACTCTGAGCAAAGACCTTCTGCATGCAGATGCGTCCCTTGCGGATGATGTGTTTGAGTCTCTCCACGCACACACTGTGCAGTGGCAGGTAAAAGCTTAGCTCTGACTGTGGCAGGATGATTGACAGTGCGCAAGTGTTCTTATCACCCTTGAGTTCTCCGTCAAAAATCAGTGAGACTATGATGACTCCCTTTTCTGCCAAGACGAAGAACTTCACATCCACTGCCCCACTCTCCGCGCTTCGCAAAATCTCGCCGTTCAGCGTGTGATTGGCCAGAAACGTGACCTCTCCATCACTGAGAAGCGGCAACCCCTGACCTTTAGGTGCCCAGATGTGCTGCACACGAGGTCCTAGGATGTTGTCCCAGTAAGCGAAGGTTGCAGCCAGAACGGGACACCAGTCCTCAACCAGCACTTCAGTCTTAGCCACACCAGGAGACTGCGGAGGACCGGCTGCAGACATGACGGCCAATCTCACAGACCCACAGTCACTCTGTTGTCAGTCTTACAATGCAGAAGTCAGTGGTGACAAACAGATTGCAACATCCTCCTGCTGTTGCAGTGCACCCATGCAATCTGTTGAAGAGGAACAGAAAAAACACAGTGGAGTGGACTAGAAAGTGAAAACAGTGGCATGACACGTAAACCAGGACAAATAAAAAACGTTATAATATTGTATTGCTATAAAAATCGACTTATTAATTAATCATTGGTGTAAAAATATCAAAAACTGTTAAATTCCTAACAGAGATTCGTGTATCTGTACATGACATACACCGAGCTACACCTCGACACTCATTTAAAAAAAACACGTCTAAATAACCGCGAATAGTGGTGGTAAATTGGCTTTTTGTTGCCAGTGTGTTACACATACAGAATCCTACCTGATTTGGCTCGAAACAACAACACATTCGTCAACCCTTTCCCTGGTTTCCTGCTGTCATTAGGCTGAAGGCTGCGAAGAAGCGCGCTGTTGAAGCGCAGGGAACGACAGCGCCCTCTGGCGGCTGTAGGAGTAATTTGATTACCCGAGACCATAGAGACGAGGGAGAAATTAGATTACCTCTCGAGTCGTTTTGTCAAACCATCACTTTAGGCTTTGAGCTGTATTCAGGAAGATATCGCTATTCTATTCTATTATAGTATCGAGCTGTGTTGCAGACTATTTGAAATTATATTAAATAGTTTTTTATTTTTTATTTATATAATGCCCTGACACTACCTGTGGGGTTTCATAGCTAACTTCAGTATGTTATTTAATAACTCGCGAATGACTGTCGATAATTTTTAATGAATCAGGTTGAATTCAGGATACTAGCATACTATTCCAACAGATTTTTCCACAGTACATGTAATAACATGCGGTACATCGTCAGCCATTCAGTCTAAATAAATTCGCCATTTAGACTAAATCAATCAAGCAGACTGAATCTTTTGGACCCCCTTTTACTTTATAACAACATAGAGAGCTAAAAGAACATTAGATGAAGAGGGGTTCACCTACAATCCACTGAAACAAACCTTGCCTTGTATCGTTTGACATCGACAGATGTCTTTATTAAGTTAAACATCTGGGAGAGCAGCTTGTGAATGACTCACTGCAGGTAAAGACATTTTGCAACCTGTACATAAATACAATAACCCTAGTATTACTAGAACAGCAGACTGAACTTTTAGGGTGCTACATGTACAGTATGGATGAGTTGAGATGCAAAAGCCTTTTAAGTGCCATGAGAATTTTTATGTTTAGGTTCAGTTATTTCACTTTAATTGCATAGATAAGCATTAGTGTAAAACTACTGAACCCAAACACAGGAGCCTAAAAGCCTAATAGGTTTTTGCATCTGAGCTCTTCAAATACCTTACAAATTAACATTTGGTTTTAAAAGTGTCCCACTGAACAATCGTCTTTGTCAGACGTTGAAATGTTGGTTATTTTGTGGTTTAACTATTTTTTTAAGTTTTAAAGAGTCAATAAGCCCTTTCACACAAACAAACCTTTCCGGGAAAATTACTGGTAAAATACCTGAAAGAGATGTGTGAACCTTTTTAAAAATACCGCTAAATTCATTCCGGCAATTTACCAGTATAAGTTGTAAAATTACCAGTAAATTGCCGGAGTTCTCCTGTGTGTGAATGCAGGAGGTTAAGAGGTCATGAGTAAACGAAAAACATTGCATCTCAAATATCTGAAAATAGGCGACCATCACAAACGTCGTCTTATACGATGTCTTTGGGACAAAAGCTGTAAGAAGCCATCAGCAAAAAAACTGACTGCATATACCCCTGCATAAGCACAGCTGTTTAGAAGTTAGTGATGATGTCACAGATATTACCAGTATTTTGGAGCGGATATGTGAATGGTGCTTTTCCGGAAAAATAACGCAACACGTGTGAACAGTGCAGTTTTCCATTTACCGGTAAAGTCGTTTTTTTTTTTTTTACTGCTATCACTGCGTGAAAGAAACTAATGAGAAGGTGAACGTTAGGATGTAAAATTAAGCGCAGATATGAAATTGAACAAGTGATATCACCTTAGACTGCAATTCCCAAAAGTACTGATGAAATGTCTCTTGTGGTCACTCTTGGTCAGCTGCAGTATCACCTCACTCTTAACCTCCTGATTGGCACATGATCCGTCTACCTCTCAGTTTGTAATACACACCATCGGGCCTCGCTGAACTGTTCCACTGATCTCAATTTTGTGGTTAAATACACCACTTGACCCTCATCGCCTCGAACCACTGTTGTTGGATGATATATATTGTGCTCTCGGCTTTCCATTACAACGCCACAAACCTCGTTGACTTATTGTGATGGCAGAGAGCGGAGAGAGACAAGGCATTTCAGGTTGCCATAGCAACAATAGTGAGATGCAGCGTTAGCGAGACTTTTAGGCGGCGCCTAGCAACCGTATCCATGCATCCAAAGGCCAGGTTACAAGACAGCACGGGAAGGAAATCATTTGCACAGGCTTTTGTTAGAGCTCTTGCCTTCTGCTTGATTTGCTTGCCTACAGAATGTGTTGAAAATTTAGCAACAAATTATTTGCAGTTCAGTACGGATGAGTGTGCTGCTTTGGTATCAGCGTGATGAGAAGCTGATTATGAACGAGTCTTGATGTGTTTGTGTGTATGTGTGTGCGTTTCTAAACCTAACCTTCGCGCTCACACGCTCTCTTCGCTGATTAGGGCTCGCTGCGCTGATTAGCAGTTGTCATGTCTGCTCTTTACAGAGTCATTACATCTGCCAGAGTGATTTCCCTCCAACCCATTCCTCATCCTATCATTCTGTGGTGTGGAAGAGTGGAGATGCATGGCTCCTACTCGCCCCAGCCCGCGCAGAGATGGGTAATGGGTTATTATTTCTAGAACAGTCCTACTAATGCCATGGGTCTGAAAAGATCGCATATTTAACATGACCGTCATGTTAGCGGGCTGAAGCTCAAATTGAGCACGCTTTCAGTGGAGAAAAAGTCAGAACAGAAGGACAAACCTGGCAAACAAACCCATGGGGGATGGTTGTGTTGTGTGATGGTGTAACTGAAGCCACTTTAAAATATGAGAGAGGCTCAGAGATTTATGACTGGGGTTTAGCTGGTGACATGTTGTTCCCGTTTGTTTCTTGTTTTGCTTATTTGGCAGGCACCGCTGGCAAACCTTTAGTCTAAACTCATCCTCCATCACCATCAGTCAGAGTGAAATATAAGAGGGAGATGAACCCCATCTCTGTAATCATTAGCCAACATCCATTTTCCAGCGACGTTAATCCACAGGGTAAAGATCCAAAAGTGTTTTTTTCCCTCAAAATCAGGACCTTGTGCAAATATAGATTCTTTGTCATTTACCTGGTGCTTTTTATCTGAAGTGATTTACAGTACACTCACTGCAGGGAAGCCTCCCTGGAGCTTTGTCTGGGAACCCAGTGGGTGAAGAAAATCTTGTTGAAGTAGCTGCTGAACTAGGACTGTTCACAGCAAGGGTTCCCAAACTTTTTCAAGCTTTGACCCTTTACCAAGGAGGGATAATTACTCTCAAGAACTACTAAAAAGATTTTATAGTGAAATATGAAGCAAAAATACCCATTTGCTCTCTCATTTTGCTCTTGCTTTTAGTTTCCTATGTCACACTATTGAATTTGGTAGGCTGAGAATTTCATTGCATTGTCATAAACTGTAAAAATGGAGATAATCATCAACAAAGACATGAATATGAATATATTTTTGCTTTTCTGGTGGCACGGCATGTAAGAGCAGCCTAATGGCTTTAGTGGAGTAATGTTCAGTAGGTGAGTCAGTTGTTGATTTAGTAGCTGCTCTGATGAATCCGTTTAGTTTATTTTGTGAAGGATTCATCAGATTCAGACTACTGAGTGAGTCATACAGAATGATTCAGTAAAACAGGCAGCTCATGAAGCTTGTGAATCAGACAGCCTGGCTTTGTTTTTTTGTTGCATGCTTGATATATGTAACATCAAGGTTTCCAGGTCCAAATGCTCTATCACAGTAGGGCCTTCCGTATGTAGGAACTATTTTGTAGTACCCAAACTAATTGTGGAACTACCCACTTTTTGGTGTGTTCACACCGCAGAAATTAACAACAATTTATTGCCAGGAACTCCGTTTGGAGGAATTAAATTAGCTTCTACTTTAGAGTCTAAAAAAGTCAAGTATAGGTCTCTGCAGAAAGGTAATGGGAGTTACCGCATCAAGACATTTTTAGACCATGTTACCTGATTGGCTGACTTTATAGTGAGGGTAGGTTTAGGAGTAGGGTTAAGTCAGGGGTATTATTTTGATTGCATGATTGAGAAATCCCCAGCAGTAAGTAGACGCTCATTGGTAAACGTGTCTGAAAAAGCCATGATTTAAAACGCTGTGTAAGCATATACTGTGTAGACATTGTATCAGCTTATTTCTTTTAAAAACTGCATTTACCTGAAGACTTTGTCTACAGCTTTCTTCTTTGTTTCCCTTGTTGAACGCAGCATGCAAATGACATGGCTGTCGACTGGTTTACATCACTTCTTAGTGTCCACTCTGAGTGTGAATGCAACCATTTAAAAGGTACTGGGAGACAGTATTTGTACATTTGGTTCTAGAACTAAAGCGGTTCAAAGGCCCTAGCGTTTCTCAACCCTGGTCCAAGTATGTCTCCCTTATCTGACACCCATTTCAGGTCATGGAGTGTTTTTTTTAAATATGGGTTAAGTCAGGTGTTTTTGATTAGGGACACACTTAAAATGTGATGTTTTGGGCGCCGCGCAGGACAAAGGTTGAGAAACACTGCTCTGTAAGATCACAAAAGCAAACTACAAACAGTTTTAGTTTAAGTGTATTGTTGAAATGTTGATGTCCGGGATATTCTGAATTAGAAACACAGTGCTATAAATAAATAGCACTCATAAACAGCTCTTGAGATAGTGTTCTCTAATGTCAAGCGGATAGCATGGAATGCATGAGGAACGACACTACTGAAAAACAGCACAAGAAATACTGCTGTGGTGAGCGGTGCACTTGTGTTGCTTCATGAAAAATACATATGGTAAGTTATCCCCAATTCAGAATTGAATTTAAGTACTTATATCTTTTGTTTTCCTTACTTGTTATTAACAAACCATCATTCTTAATGTATCTAAACTCTATTATCCACAGTTATAGGTTATCGACAGGATTTATTTTTTCATAATTAATTCAAGGTATGTCTAAATAATTAAAATGTTTGTAGTAATATTTGATTTTTATTAATTATTCTTCTTGGGATTCCTGATGTGCTAATATATTATCTCACTCTTTCATTTTCTTTTGGGTAGCAAGCAGTTCCCCAGGTCCATCTTGAAGCAAGGCTTTATGCATCAGTTCGTGATAATTTAATGTGTCTCAGAGGAAGACTCATTCACATAGAAAAGCGGCCCCTGCTCATATTTTCACCCCAAACGCGTCCTGACAGAACACTGCAAGGTCAAGCACTCACCACAGAACACCATAGTCGTTTGATGATGACGCGTACTCACACACTCATATAAAAGCAACTTCTTTTGTTTCAGTTTGTGAGTCATAGACATGGACATGATTAGTTCAGGTATATTTAGATGCTTTGATTGTGTAACAAAACAAGCTCATAAAGACCAGCAAACCTTCAGGGAATTTTAAAGTACTGCTAGTGTAGCACACAGAGGTTAACGGTTTGGCCTGCAGTTTCTTTAATACAGCTGGACTACTTTTGGCACCAAGAACGAAAAGGAGTAACCCGAGGCACATTGTCTTGATGGAAAACTCTGTCCTTGCACTTTTGTATAACATGATCAATCTAAAGCAGTTTAAGTGGAGGAAAGACTTTAAAATAATAATCTGTTTGGATAGGCTCAATTTTTTGCCATCCATATTTCCTTTTTAAAATTGAGTTAAAATAGAGTCAGGAAGACATAGTTGCTATATACGAGGTCCAACCTAAATAGCAAGCAGTAGGTAATTAAATGCTTAGATGTAACACAACTGACATCAAGATTTGGAATAATTAAAAAAAATGACACTTTTAAAGACATTGTAGAACAAGTGATCATATCAAACACAAGAGAAAATTAAACCAACACAGCTTAGGCCTTTATGTATTAATAATAAATCAAATTTATCAAAAGATTAGGATTTCATATATTCAGTACAGCAATAGAATTATAATATGAATGTACTAGAAATAATTAGATGAGTTTAAGTTTCACCCATAATTTGTTTGAAATTAATGAACATGAACTCACTCAGAGAAGCAATGTAAAATATTCCAAGAATATTCTAAGTATTCCTGCCTGACCAATTTAGATTAACGTTATTACATAAAAATCAATAGAGCTTCAGCAGCTTAGTGCTTGTACACCTAAATCAAGGAGGCCAATAAGACTTTGGAGAAAGCTATCAGTTATAATTTATAATTCTTGTTCATTTCAATGGCAAGTGCTTCCCTGGCATGTGATCACCTGGAAGTATGCAATCGTAAGTCTACCATCCTTGCTCATGGGAACTCAGTTCTGGATACCATTTTTAAGCCAGTATTTTTGGAAAGAAATTAGAAAATGACATCATGACAATACAGTCCCAAGCCCTTCATTAGTGTCTATCCTGAGCTGTGACGTCAAAGGAAGCAGCCAGACAGGGGACAAATATAAGTCCATTTCATGCTTTTAAGAGCCCTAAAAATGGTCACTACCAGGACATCTTTTATGCTATGATGGAATATTTGCTATATATAAGTTTGGTTGAAGGAATTTAGTCACAACTACTCAAGCTATCCTTTTTAGTTGTCCTTTGCAATTCAGTGAGATCCCGAATTTCACAAAAAATATAATACAAAACGTTATCCATCATGAGTAACTGGATATGTGAGTGTGAAATTTCAAATTCAGCAGACCAACAGCACAGATTTTAAATTTTTATATGCCTGTTGCTAAGTAACTACAGCAATAATCTGTCCCATAATTGAAATTATTGGAAAATTAAGCAACAGAAATGCATGCAAAATTGGTTGACTTTCCACCATAAAGAGATGATGTTATTAATAATATAAATAAAAAATTATATAGGTGTATCTTCAGATCTATTTAGTGTGTTTTGTGCCACTTAAGATGAGAATTCGATTTGAGATGACAGTAACACTTATCAAGCTGTACGATTTATATTTATTTTCTTTGGAAAATATAACCAGATATTTAGTATGTAAAAACATTTGAGCAGCATTTGACAGAACATAAGAAAAGAAAAGAACATTTTCACACAGTTTCACTCCACTGAGTCACAAATACAGCCTCTGGAACCCACCATGTCAAACGGCTTCTTGCATTTTAACTTCTTTACAACAAAATGGCAGGAAACTCTCCGGTTCCCCGGGAGGTTCTGCTAAGAAGATGATGTCCCAGGAGAACAGGAATTCTGAGCAAAACCAAACACTTCACAACACAACACTGCCGAGGCTTTTTCCAGTAGATACTTTGCTTATTGGGGAAGACAACTTGAGTTTTTGCAGCGTTTTGAAAGGTAATTGTAATGTATCTGTAAATAGATATATTCATATATATATATATATATAGAAATATACCATTCTTTCCCACAAATATGAAATATATACAACAGCTTAAACTTAATGACGTCTACACCATCCAAATAATGCTTTCCACTGAAAAAGCATTGCAGAAGATGCGCATTATACGTTTTCTTTCTTTTTTTTCATTGGGATATCACATGTAAACTCTCGTGATTAAATACATCCTTTGCAGCACATATACCCAAAGACTCACAAAGTCCCAACAGATACGCAACCATGCAACCTGTGAAATCCTCCGCCATATAAAAAGTTTAAATCATCTTCATGTTGACTCGTCTGGGCCCACTTGTTTCTGTAAGTTCTGAGTTTGCGCCTTTCCGCTTTCGTGGGACGTACTGAATGTCCACGCTACCTCTGTGCTTCCCTTTGCCACGGCTCCATGCAAACAACAACAAGAAACAAAACAAGACAACACCCAGGAAGCTGAGGCAGCCCATTGCTGTGGAGACCAAGATGGTGGTAAAGTCCAGCACCACCCTGATGGTGTACTCCTCCGTGCCATTAATCAGGGAACTGTTGTAGTCGGAGTCAAACAGAAAGCTGCGGTTGGCGTAAAGGGCTCTGTCCCTGATTCCTGAGCTTTTAACAGCTACAGTGATGGACAGAGTGGCATTGCCCGCTGGGTTTGATGCCACGCACACATACATGCCGCTATCCTGAGGCTCTGCCATGCGGAACTCCAGCGAGCCATTAGTGTGGACCACCATTCTTCCCGTGCTCTTCGTGGTAATGTGCCGTCTATGCGGTGTCAGCCATGACACAGAAGGTGGTGGAGCCCCGTCCGCACTGCAGTATAGCCAAGCTCTCTGTCCTTCTTCTGCCTGTGCTGGGTACGTTGCCATGGAGACAACCCTGGGCTTGGTGCAGATGACGTAGCGAAAGATTTGAGGTTCCACCAGGTCCCTAAGAGGCTTCCCAGCCAAGGGAGCAGGAGCACTACATTCAGGTTGAACATCGCCATACAGCAAAAGTGGAGTCCTCTCCAGGAGCCAGCGTAGACGACAGTCACACACTAAGGGGTTCTGGCCAATTAGAAGAGTCTGCAGGGCCTCAGAAACAGGAAAAACACTTCTTTCGAGTGTGGAGAGACGGTTGTAACAAAGGTCAAGAATGCGTAGCGAGGAGGCTCCTTGAAAGGCTTGAGGTTCCACACTGAGCAGGTTAGACTGTCGCACACGTACAACTTCCAGCCGGTCCATTCCTCTTAACCACCCTGCTGGGAGGACACGTATACGGCTGTAAGACAGGTTGAGATTCGTTAAATACAACAGATGTGTCACCACTGGCACGGACGTCAAGTTGGTGTGGGTAATGGAGAGTGTGCTGAGGTTCAGCCCCTGCAAAGCGGAGGTCGGAAACCCTTCTAACAAAGGCCAGCGGTCCACTTCCAGGTGTTTCAGTCGTGGCAGGCCCTTAAATGCGTGTGCCTGAAGCTCCGCGATTCCCAAGTCCCGCAATCGCAGGCTGGTAAGGCCATGCAGATGTGCGAGAGCATGTGTGGGCACTGTGCTCAGGTTGCATCGCTGCAGTGTTAGAGAGCGCAGGGACGCCAGGCCGCTGAAGGCCCGTGGGGCGATAAACACTAGCTCGTTATCACTCAGCTCTAGTACTCGCAGCCTCCGCTGCTCTTCAAAGCCGTAGTCCAGCAGAATAACAAGACGGTTTTGACTGACATCCAGCAGAGTGAGCTCGCTCAGGCCAGCCAGCGCTCCGCGCGGCAGCAAGGTCAGCTGATTGCTGCGCAGTCGGAGCAAGCGGAGCCGTGGCTGAGCGCGGAAGCTGCCAGGTTCCACAGATGACAACAGATTGTTGCTGAGGTCCAGCTCCTCCAGCAACAGCAACGAGGAGAAGTTCTGTGGTGTCACAATGCGCAGCCGGTTTTTACTGAGGTCCAATGCCCTTGTCTCTATAGGGATGCCTTCAGGCACCTGCGCTAACCGCCTGCGATGGCATGACACAGAACGCGTGGGCACAGAGCACTCGCAACGGGCAGGGCAGGCGTGGGCGGGGCACTGAAACAGGAGGAGTGGCAGGAGGGAGAGCCCCAGAGCACAAGAGAACTGAGAGAACAGCATGGCCACCTACAGAGAGAAAACAGAGACAGAGAAATATTATATAGATGAGAGATATGGCTGCATGGTTAGTCACGCAAGGTAATATAAACAGCCACATACATATACTTTTGAGACTATAGGCCGTTGTATAAATTGGTCATTCTATAAGATCATTTTAAATTAAAATTATATGCCATGGCTTGTTTTTTTTTTTTTTTTTTATTTAAACAAAATACAATTTCAGTTAACATAAAGATTTTCTTTATGCATTTACCTAGTTACACAGTCTTTTATAATATACATAAATGAAAACCTAAAAAAATACATATATTTTTAATGTGTTTCTAAAAATGTTTGATAGTAAAAGTTGCCATTTATTTCTATACATGCAGTATGTATACAGCATAAGGGAAAGAAATAATCCTGTGTTTTTTGTAGAATGACCCGTGTAATGCAGACATGCACGTCATGTCCTTTGTTCCATCTCAATTTCCCAACACCTCCTCTGTGCAAGACCTCTGCTGATTCTAGCTGATAGGAACCCTGTGGTGCATCGATCGTCTCTTTCTCTGTCTCTCATACGCGCACACTCACAAATCCTGCTTTCAGAAAGACATCTCCAAACATGCCATAACCATGGAAACCCCATGCTCCCTTGGCACAAGTCTTGCTTTGCCAATCGAAATCAATAATGGAGGAAAGCAAAAGGCAGGCATTCCACAGGTCTGTTAGACTCAGATCACAAACGTGTCATTTAGATTATATACAAAGAATGATTTTAACCATGTTTGTCTAAATGTTTTATGTGTAAGTGAGATCACCAGGTAATTAGGGAAGATGAGGGAGTGTACACTATTATCTCTTAAGATAATAAAATAAGCATACAATATTAAATCAGAAAAAGGCACACTAATATTAAAGACAAAATGATTTTTTTTTTTGTTATGACAATTTACCTTTGGATATCTTCTGTTATTATCTATTGATTTACTTTCTTACCAACATGAAATGGGTTGAAATACACTCATTATTTCAGACAATAAAAAAATCGAACAGACAGCCTCTCAGATAAGAATGACCGGCAAGGGGGCTTTTACATTTTCTGAGGTATCTATCTTGCATGAGAATGCATCATTTAAACCTGCATCTAAACTCCCTCCATTTAGTCTTGTAATTAAAAATGAATGTCTCCATCGTAAAATCTGAAGTCGGCTTTGAAATGGATAATTACATCTAAAAAGATCCCAGCAGCTATGATTATATACATCTCTTTATGTGTCTCACTTCTAGGCTGTTCTTTAATATTTTAAATACTCCCTTAGACATGATGCACACTGTTGCATACTACAAGATGATGTGTTTCTCGTTATTATTAAAGATACATGAGTGTAGCAACTGCTTTGAAAACATAATTATCAAAGGGCATAATTTGTGGAAAGGTTACATGCACGTATTGTCAATGAATTATTAATAGAACAGGACCATAAAGGCATCTGTTTCCATTATTGCTCTAAAATGACCATAAAGAGAAATGATCATAATCTTGGGCTGAAAAATGGGGCAGACAATTTTCAGAGATCTGGCAAGTGCTCTCATAACCGATATAGCAACAGATTGACCTGCATGCACGAAATAAACTTTGTGCCTAGTTTGCCTCTAATGTATAATTTAGACGTGGCTTCACTACATCAATAATAATCTACCATGCATTTTACAACAATTTTCCTTACTTATATTGTATAAACCTAATGCGAATCACATTTTCTAAAAATCTATCTAATGCATTTAACTCATCTTCACTTTAAATATCTATTTCCCCTCACACGACTTAAACCCTGTATGACTTGCACAGGTTGCCTCATTCAAAAGCTGATTAGTAAGAGCCAGTCGATGCTTTCCTTTCAAATCAATATCAATACATGTACAAAATCTGCTGCCACATTTGCACTGCTTTTCAATGAGTGTGACTGCAAATGTCCTTGCTTGCACAAGAGAAGCATTTCTCAACCTTGGCGGTGCTCAGTTTCATTCACAACTCCATCAGGTTTGTCGCGACGCAACACGTCAAATGTTGGCCTGCCAGCGTGAGTGTCAGAATGAAGACAGAGGACACGTCTGGGTAGAACATCAGGGGGCAGCGCTAAGCCTGTGGTTCGTTATGGGGAGCAGCTCACTGACAGGAGAAGTTTATTAAGTTTTAATGAGTTAATAATTCAATTCATCCCAGCCGATCTGATGACAGTATCAGCAGCAGGGGAGAGCATGAGCGTTGATGTAATTCTAGCTAAAGGTGTCTGGATTAGAGATGCATTTCCTAGGCAAAGTTTATCAATTAATCATTACAAAGTCCTCTTTTTGGGAATGGAGATAAGCCATTATTTGAGAGGATATGTTGTCACGCAGTGGGGAGCTGATTCTCCTCGGTCTTTCACGAAATCTTTATCTCACAAAAGCAATCTGTCGCTCTCTCTATGACACACAGAAAAGGCAGTGGAGCTTTAACACTCAGAAGTATGCTGAATGATCATCACTTACACGCAGGGAATAAATGGGAATTTTGGGCGGTAGGGGAAGCCTACTATCTGCTGGGAATTCCAAATCCTTATACTATGAGATAAATGGTTAATTCAATTTCATTTTTGAATCAGAAAATGGTTCAACTCTTCAGCTCATTTCACAGAAGGTACTAATAGGCTGCATTCACACAGCAGCAGAGTACGGTTGTCAATCCTGTTTTTGAGTCTTTAATATGGTTACATTCATATACAGTATTATTTACGGGTGTGACAATCGCATTCTGTAACCGAAACCACACCAGTAAATTTTCCGGACTAACAACCGCATTCTCAGAACACATGCGCTGGGTGAACGGAACCGGACTGTCACTGGACAACCAAATGCTCCTCTCTCCACCCAAATGGAAAAGTTGCTGTCAGTTAATGACAACTTAAAGAGAGAAATAGCGGATGAATTGGCCTCTTGTCGTGTCAAAAAGTGATAAGACTTTCAGTTTATAGGTGATATTACTTCGGTCACTGTCGCTATGGTTACTGGTAAGGAATACGGGCTTGACTCTCATTGCACGTTCATACAGACAGAATTCTAAACACAGATGTAAGCTGCTGTGTGAACGAGACATTTTTAAGACTCACACCGGTAAAGAAAACACAGTTGTCAATCCCGAATACAGGATTGTGAACCGTATTCTGCTGCTTTGTGAATGCCGCCATATTCTACAAATATGCATCCTTTAGGGGTAAAAACAAAGACTTTTTAATCTTTTTAATCCCATTTCTAATAGTGTAAGATGACTTGAACCCTACATCAAAACTGTAAATGAATTAATAATAAAATAATAATTTTAAAATATATTAAAATGATGCTTAATGAAAATAAAAAGTAAATAGAATAAATACAAATATTAGTTATTCAATTGATAAGCCATAGTTTTATGTTTGGCTTCAAGTTGACAGTACTAATGATAGATTAATATAATATAAAGTGAAAAAAAAATCAGATCAAATATTACAATATCATTAGAATATATAAATAAATATTTATACATTTAAAAAAGCGCAGCTTTGAGCTGGACTACAAATCATTTTTCAGAGCATTTTCCTTCTTAAAATTTTGAGTTTTTGTAAGTCCTGCATCGTGTAATGCAGATGAAAAGTTTTTACAGACCTGAAACATAAAAGAAACAGAATATATTGACAAACTGATATATATTTTTTTTTCATGTTTCAAATCAAAGATGCCAGCACGTCCAATTTTTACCTTTGCTAACACTCCAGACATCAAACAATTGCAGTGTGCCGAGATCACATTATAGTATCACTCCCTGATTCCTGTTGTGAGAATGTATCAAAAAACCTTCTCTGCCCTCTTCTAGTGTATCAAAGTGAAGATCATAGTGTTTCCTCATGCTTTTCAGGTGAGCTGTGAGAAACAATCCGACCGTGTCTCCTCATTGCTCTACATCAGCGTCTCGCTTCCACAGACAGCGATTGTGAAGCCTGTGGTTTCTCTTACTTTGAGGACATTCTGCAGATTAACTCGGTCTAATTTTAGTTTATCTAATTTTAGTCTCATCCATTTTTCATTGAGTGAAACCACCACAGCCACTGAGAGCGCAGTGTCCCATCTCCCACCGGGTGCGTGTGCGTATAGGCTGTGTGCCTTAGCTATTTGAGACCGAACGGGAAAAGACGAAAGTTTGTTGTTGGGAATGTTTGAAGCATGCATATGTACATATATCAGCTTGCATACGGGCAGAGAGTGCGTATGTTGCTGACCTTGATCCTTCGAGGTCTTTGGATCTCATGTTTAATTCAGCACTACAGCACAAGCTTGAACTACATTTGGTGTTCGTTTCATACAGAGGTGTCTAAATGTAGGTGCCAGGGGCTGTGTGTGTTCCCAGCGTGTCGCTTTCAGATGGCATGCTGTAGTATCTCCACGATGCTCTGATCCAGCCCAGTGGAGCTCTATTGACTCCTGCTATTGATCTCTGCGTTATTACACATTCACTTTTTCACACTTGCACAAGACTGAAACCCTGTGTAGCTCTGCACCCATGGCAACCGAGCCGTCAATCAAACCCTTATCTCTGAATGTTTCATATCCCTAGAGCTCAGGTGAGAATCCACTGAATATACTTTAATAATACCCAAATGGTTTTGCCGGAGCGTGTTGCTTTACTCGTTTGAGTTTCTGTGCTATTAAGATGACCATTTCCCTCACGAGAAGGAAGCATGGGGGAATACGGTATTTCCTGCATGTTTGCATGCTGTCAGCTATCCTTATTGGTGTAAATGAGCATCTTTATGTGTGTTTGTGCACGTCTGTGGCTGCTATCTCGCTGGCAGCACTGATGCAATGTGTTTATGTTTTACAGACATTGAGTACACAATCAGTAGGGTGTCTGGGCTCAGCTGCTAATGCCTTAATTTAGGGTGCATTTGTCAAGCCCGTCAGCATTTGTTCTTCAAATGACATGACTTAGGGTTAGGCCTACTTGCTTGATTATCAGAGTTGTAACATGACAATCCCCTTGTTACTTTCAAAATCACAGGCCTATAATAAGAGTTAATGTGTATATTTTACAATAGTAAAAATAATAAATCTAATATATTTTAAAGTAATTCATATCATAAACTGTTATATTTGTTAAAATATATATATATATTGTAATAATAATAATAATTGAAATTAGGGTTGGGTCGATAGACGATGCCATCGTCCATCGCCGATGGCCGATAGACATCACGATGCTGAGTCGGCATCGCGATGCTCCGCGCTGCCCCGGCAGCAGCAACCAGCTCGCGAAAAACACACTTAATCTATGGCGGCAAATCTATGCCATTAATAAGCGAGCGCACCAC
>JAUCNO010001053.1:8322517-8336733 GCA_032353835.1 Enteromius viviparus
TAATTGACTCCGGACCGTTAAATTATTAGAAAAATAATGCACACCCGAGGTGGTGATGCGGTCACGACGCGAAGCGGGCATTATTTTTCTAATAATTCAACGGCCCGTCGTCAATTATTCCTTACATATATATATATATATATAGGCCTATATTTTTTTTTTCTTCTCGATTTCATGAACGTATATATCTATTTTTTTTATTTTATTTCAGTCCAACAAGTTAATCCAAAACAGAATTTTTAATTGTTTTGAAACCAAATTGTTTTGATAATCAAACCCAGTTAACAGGTTTGAAAGCTTCAAACCACATGGAAACAAACAAAACAAAACCACATATTTTGAATCTTCATGAAGCAGACTTTCAATAGAGCCCATCACAGTCCAAATTATAAAAATTACTCTGCATCCAAATTTTGTGTTGCTAAATCCAGTTTGCTACTGTCTCTGTGAAATGTAATTTAATTAATCTTCCACTGTACTTCTCTTATTATTGTAAAGCATCAGTCCCAGTTTCTCTTTACTACACTGACTAGGTGCTGATCTACTCATTACCACAGTAATCTGAACTAATCCTTTTAGTGTTTGTCTTAATCTACGGCAGTGTTTGGGAAAGTCACAGTCCTGCTCAGACAGAGACTGCTACTTCTTTCTAGGGACAGTAGTGTGTGAGATGCTTTATGTGTCTCTAAAGCGATGCATCCACATCTGTATGCAGACCTCGCTTTGTGCTTGGCTTTCGTGGTCTGTGGACAGAGTTCATCATGTCCATCTCTGTGCACCTGTGTGCTCCATGGTCGCAGCAATGTCGAGGGACTCAGGTACAGTCAAATGGGTATTTCTATCATCTTTTTTTGTAATCTAATTTGTAAGTTGTAGAGTTTCAACTGCACTGACACAATGAAAAATCTATACAGTAAGTTCCTTTATATATTAACAGTATATTGACCTCTATTTTGAAGGACTTTTTTATTTGTATATAACAAAACAATGAGCATTAACCATTTAATTTGTGTTTCCTTCAGAACTGTGCTATGTAAAAACCCAGCCTTGACTGCCATTCCAGTAGATCTGCCAAGTGATGCAATCAAGTTTCGTCTTGAGCGCACCTCTGTTTCCAGGATCTTCAGAGGCGCTTTTTCTGGCATGCCAGAACTGCTTTATTTGTGGCTTACATATAACTCCATCACTGTTCTGCATCCTAGGAGTTTCACAAACCTGTCTTTCCTTCATGAGTTACGATTGGACGGGAACCTCCTGACCTCCTTCCCCTGGGAGGGACTCAGGGATGTGCCCCGCCTCCGAACACTTGGACTGCACAATAACCGCCTGGCACGAATCCCACCCCTGGCTGCGCGTTACCTTACCAATGTGACTTATCTGGATCTCTCAAGCAACAGACTGAGCACCCTGCCCAATGATCTGACTGCTCTCTGGCCACTCAGTGACAACTCACAGACCCAAGGCTCTGTGGTTTTAGGTGAAACACCACACTGTAGATCAGTTGTTTGGCTGTAGGAAGATGACTCAAATGAAGAACGCAAATGTATGATAACTAAATATCCTACTGCTTGTTAGTGATCTGCATATACTGTAGCATATGGTACAGGCAACAATAAAAGGTACTGTAAATATACAGTTGGGTTCAAATTATATCAACAAAACCTAAACTAAGTGTTCTTTAGTGAAACATATTATACTACTTAAAATAAAGAAATAAAAATTCAAAAACATTTAAATTTAGGGTTTCACTTTATTTTGATGGTCCCTTTAACAAATTCTGTTGACTGTAAATAATATTTCTCTTACATATCTACCAACTCTCATTAGAGTGTTAGTAGAGTATTAGTAGATTGGCAGGTTTAGGGTTAGAATAAGTTCCCATGTACTTGCAAAGTTACTTATAGTCAGGAGAATGTCTGCTGCATCACAATAAAGAGTTAACAGATATTCATCAGATAGTCTACTAATATTCTAATTAGAGTTAGTTGACATGTACTGTTGGTGCAAAGTTACTTATTGTCAACAGAATGCTTAAAAGGGAACATCAGAATAAAGTGTTACCAAATAAAATTCAGGTGTGCTGTATTAAATATTTAATTTAAACAGATTTGTGACTATTTCTTATTTATTTTACAGTACATCATGTTTCCTTCATTTTAATTTACAATATCCTAAAACATTTTATTTAAAGGAATAGTTCACCCACAAATGTGCTCATCCTTGTGTCATTCCAATCCATTGTGTGGACAAAAACCTTTCAAAATATCTTCTGTTCCACTTAGGAAAGAAAGTCATACAGTTTGGGGGTTAAAACGATACTTTTAAATTAGAATTGTAATCCCAAATTTTCTGTGTGGTTTCTGACATTTGGATCCTGGTGTTTTAGTGAGCTAAGATAAATAAAAAAATGTCTTTAGCACAAAACATTCCAGTAACACACCCTGATTGGCTCTCACAAAACTGATAGACAAATGGTGCTAGATACACATGCACACAGACACTGCCAGCAAAACCAAATTAAGTCATTAATGTCTCATGGCCATTAAATATTTACTCAACCTGACTGGTTCACACAGACACACACGTAATATCTTAGTGCAATCTGAGAATCTTCAGCCTTTTGATGTGTCATTGCGTTCCTCCAGTGGAAACCAAAGCCCTGTACTCTGATTAGTCCAGTCATGCTGGAGAGAACAGGTTATGTAATCAATGCACCAAATGTGTCATCAACCTCTCTAACCCACTTCATCTCTTCTGCAGGTCTTCAGGACAATCCCTGGGTGTGTGACTGTAGGCTTTCTACTTTGCTTGACATTAGTAAAGCTCCAGAAACGTCTCTGGTCCTGTTGGATCGATTCCTGACCTGTAGTGAACCGCCGAATCTTGCTGGAGTTCCCTTTCAGAGCGTGGAGCTCACTCGCTGTCGCAGGCCCTATGTGGTGACCTCTGCCACCAAGATCACAGCTCTACTGGGTAGCAATATCCTACTTCGCTGTGAAGCTACAGGACACCCAACCCCAACACTTATGTGGATCAAATCTGCCATACCCAACCTTATTAAACATGGTAATCTTCATTCTACACTTACGTGGTATATTTAAGTTGTTTTTGTTCATTTAAATTATTAATAAAAGATAAAATGTATTAAATAAATAATTATTGTTAAATAAAAAGAATGTTATTTAAATATTTTTGTTAGCTGAAATATTGCTAAATTAAATTAAATATGTATATTAGGTGAACACCTTAAAAAAAATTTTGAAATGTTGCTTTGACAACTAATTTTAAATAAAATTTAGGTAGTTAAAGCTAAAAAAATCCAAATAAATGTAAGCTAATTAAAAAAAATCAAAAGACTTTTAAACATTAAATTACTATAATTAAAATATAAATCAAAATATAAAAGCTAATTTAAAATGTAAAAAAATAAATACTGTATAATAGTATATAAATAATACAAAAAAGCACTAATATACAATGTTTTCTTTCTGTATATATTTCACATTTTTTATTTTATTTGAAAAATGTGAAAATAAAATGTAATGTATTTTTCAGCTTTTCTCTAAATTGTTATGCTGATATAAATACAAAATAAATGAGTAAAGTAAATTACTGATAATTTTACTGATAATCTTAGAATTCTGGTCTCCAGTGTACAGTGTATGTTCCTTTATTTTAAGGTTGTTGTAAGCAGATGCAAAGCAGCATGGACACTGAAAGATTGCCCAAAAAACTTTCTGGCTGTAAGTTACCATTAGAACTTCGCACATTTAAAATAATTAACTTTTTTAGCTAAAGTGTACTTGGTTTTAAAGCTTTTGTGTTTAAATATTATCTTACAAAGCACACTTTTACATCTATGTGCAAGTAAACTGTCACTTAAGTAAGATTTATCTTCATTCTTTTGATTTAATGAGTGATGACATAATCACTTTACTGCCTGCAGATGTACAAGAGTCTTCTCGTGTGGGAATCCGCTGGTCAGCAGTCAGTCTGAATGGAATATCGTATAGCGATGGGGGCGAGTACCGCTGCAGAGCACAAAACATGGCAGGGATATCAGAGGCCATTGTCAGTCTGAATGTGGTCGGGGTAATGGCTGACTCCAAAAACTCTGACCAACAGCAAACAGCTGCAAAATCAAACAATACAAAGAGGAAACCCAACCAGAAATCTAAGGTGATACCTTCTTTGTTACGTCGAAACATGACTAGACCGCTCTCCCCTCCAAAGGGAGTCATGAAAATCCCCAAAACCAGCAGAGACAAAATGAAAAGAGACAGAACAGCCGTACAGAAGCTGCCACAGAGACGCGCTTCTGACAACCCACTGCCAAGAAGACAAAAACCTCATGTCTCCATGTCAATTCACACCTGACACATTCTAATTATATATGTATAATTTCTGAAAGTTTCTATATTCATCTTCATACTATACATTTCCTCAAGTCAGAGGTTATTTTTTATTTACTCAGCTATGAGCACCAGATGGCAGCTCTGAGCTAAAGACACCTCTGGACTAAAGGAGCTAGTGAACTGAATTGTACTTTTGAAAAGTGTTAAAAATGACGTTCCCTCACATGAACCACTAGTAATATCAGTAGTCTAATAAAAGTCACATGCAAAGCTTTTAGATGACCTATTGCCATTCATATACAGTATTGACAAAGGCTACATTGAGAAATGAATGGCTTATAAAAATACTTTTTTATCTTTTAGTGTGTGGCTGGCCATTTATGCCCGATAGGTCCAAGTGAACATCAGCTGTTGAATAATTCAATTCAGTTTTATTTGTATAGCTCTTCTTACCAAACAAATCATTGCATAGCATGCAACTTTATCATGTTTCTAAAATATGTTTATAAATTGTAGAATATATATAATATAATTTAAAAAAAAAAGGTTTGGTGTCACAGTAGAGGCCAAGAAAAGATCCAAGATGACCATTTTGCTGACCTAATTTCTTTTGCTAGGCCATTTATAGTCTAATACAGTGAGGAAATTCAGTGAGTGATTATTCATCTTAACAGCATGTAACATCATTTTATAATACACCCAGATAAAACATTTACAGTACCATTATTACCACTCCTTATTATTTTGCATTTACCAGAAATGTTTCAAACCGAGTGATAAATGATTTATGATTATGGAAACTAACAAACTGATAAGCTGTTTTAAACTACAGTACCTTGCAGCACTCCTATAAAAAATCCTGATGACTCCTGTAAAATATTACTCAGTGGGTTTATTAAGTATTTGGACTGATCAGCCACAAAACACTCTGCACTATTGCAACAGTCGGTTTTTGTGATGGGTTTTTAGAAAAGGCCTCTCAAACTCTGATCTTTAAAGATTTAGATTTTTAAATAATGTTTTAAAGTTTTTTTTTTAAAATCTATTATAATCTGTTGGTTTGACTCAATAAAACCACATTGAGTAAGTAAACATGCATGTTATTTGAAGTGGTTGTATTTTGATCTCTCTATTCAACAGTAAGATGTTGTAATTAAAGCTCTACTTAAAGCTGCTGTAGCCTAATGTCTGACAAAACTGTTCATAATTTACCGTTTTAGTCCTGGTTAAAATCTCTTCATCCACTTAAAACTGCGACAGTTTTGTAACATTCTCCAGATCACTCCCATAAGCCCCATCCTCTTCTCATAATAACTCTTTCCATTTTTACTCTGCTTTCCTATGCTTCCCTCCCCTAAGCTTCTCTCTCTGATGCTTGTTTGTGATCATTCCTCTTTGACTGCTGATTAACATATTTTGATTTATGTTTAACTGAAGGGCGGTGCAAATTGAGCCCCTGTCCCCTTTGTATTACTGCTGTCAGGATAAGATTTGGTGAGTGAGGACTTGCCTCATTACAGCTAGAGGATCAACTCCCAGCGTAGACATTTTGACAACGCGTGGCTCTGACCTTACAGAGATCAGAGCAATTTTTTTGGACTGTGGTGAAACTGAACTCCTGCCTTAACCTCTGTGCCTCCCACAGGCTGCCCTGCGTGAGCGTGTGTGGGTCTGCATATGTCCACACATTTGGGAATCCAGACACAGCTGTTTTCTCTCTCTGGAGGCAAAAGAAAGAGTAAGGATAGAGAGTGTGTGTGTGTTTATGTGTGTCACAGGAAGAGAGTGTTCTGACTTTCTGAACTTTGAGTGTTTGTACACATTCTGACTCTCTGCGGCTCGCCATGGAAAGCCTGGAGTTCGAAAAGAAGGAGAAGCGCTATTTTATCCGAGGCAAGCATGCTGCTATCATCTGCGCCGTCGTCATCGTGACAGGTGTTGCTGTGGGGCTCGGAGTTGGTTTAAGCCAGAAGACCTCTTCATCTGTAGAGGAACCCAAATCAACACCATTACCCACAACACCAGTACCTACAACTCTGCCAGAGAACCTGGGCCCCTGTAAACCTTCCGACAACACAAATGGAGGCTGGAACAACTTTCGCTTACCTGACTACATGGTACCTTTCCATTATGACCTGCACCTGGAGCCCGACCTCGACACAGACATCTACACCGGGACTGTGTCCATCCATCTGACCCTGACGCAGCCTAGTCAGCACCTGTGGCTCCACATCCGAGAGACGTTTGTCACTGTGGTGCCCTCTCTGCAGCGCAGTGGCCCATCCGGCTTGACCCCTGTCCAGGTGAAGGAATGCTTTGAGTACAAGCCACAGGAGTATGTGGTGGTGGAGGCGGCCGAGCAGCTGAGCGTCACCGGCACAGACGAGCACTACATCCTCACTCTACACTTCCAGGGCTGGCTCAATGGCTCTCTGGTCGGTTTCTACAGGACCACGTATCAGGAGAATGAAGTTACCAGGTACGCAGCAAGACATCTATATTGTACTCTGTAAAAAATGAGAGTGAATTTAACTGTAAAATTCTACAGTAAAAACCTGTTAAATAGTTAACGGTAAGGTAACGGTACTATATATGGTGAAAACTGTATTTTATGGTAGCATATTGTTTTTGGAAGTGAAAAGACTTTAATTTACAGTAAATAACAGTAAATTGACATTTCCAGAATTCCCTGCCTTCCATTTCAAATTTGATGTTACATCTAGTGACATCTATTTTCTATATATGATCATATTTAAAAGCTGCTTGTGTTGAGCTTTGGTTCATCATGTGACTTTTTCAATACCACCTGCTTTTGCTGGTTATCAGTGAGTGTATTACAAAGGTACAAAACATATTTCAGTACTTCAAAAGTTTAGTATATTAACATTATATCAGTAAAGTAAAAAATATTACAGTTTTTAGCTATAACACCTGCTGCTACTGATCTGATGCTCAAGAAACATTTTTTAATATTATCAGTGTTGAAAACTTTGTGGAGCTTAATATTTTTGTGAATTTTATTCAATATAGACGCATACAATTTCAAAATGTAGTTTACACTGAAGCGGATGTCATTGGCTATAAAAGTTTTGACAATAATCTTACTTGAAAAAAATTCAGGACAGATTTAGGTTGTGATAATGTGCAAAAAGTATTTGGCATTTTGAAGGTCCAAATTCAATTTTAAGGAAAAGAAAAGTATAATTTCCTCAATATAAAACTATTATTATAGTTATCATTTTCAAGAAGACTCAAGCGCATAGTAATAAATTACTATATTTACATTATTTTATAACCCTGCTTAGTACTTATTAGATAATCTGATGACATGTATATTTTTTTAATATCTAGGTTATCATAACTAAGTTTATAGGAGTTCCAGAGCTTGCCATCCATTAACATTTCAGGACCATCAGTCATAATAAACTCTTCATCAGGACAATCATCACTCTTGTACTACAAAACTTTGTTGCCCTAAACTTTAGGTGACCTGGTTTGGTTGCAAATACATTGGCGACTATAACTAGTAGATGTTATCTATCTAAACTACAAGTGACCTTTTTTACGTTTGCGCTGATTATTTCAGATATTAACCAAGTTAATGTATCAGTTAATATCAGAGGATAAACTTCCCAAAATGTACTTGATTTTTAGCTTTAAGAGACAGAACGGACTAATGCAAATGACCTTTTACCATATTACAACATGCCTTGCCTTATTTTTTTTTTTATCTCAATATCAAACCATTACAGCTATACTCCTCTGATTTGACAGAGAAAAGATTACACGGGACATGAATATCTCAACGTAGCCCACAGTTTGTATAAGGTGATCTGAGACTATTGCTACACAGAGAACTGAAATATAGTCTCTAAAGGGAAATATCAAAATGGTCCCAATGAGATTACAATACTGAGTATTAAACAGTGCTACGCATCTAGATTTATTTTCGGAGCTTGAGTATTGCCAAGCTGTTCCCTTTTATTTCATTAAGTGCAACTGATTCTTATGCAACATACTCAAATGGCAGTCCCTAGGATGTAGTATTTTGTGGATGCGGGATACTACCCATTGATGGGGCCTTTATATATGATTTGGGATTGGTGTGAAAATTTAACAAATGCCCTGAACTGACACATTTCTTGGAACGAAAGCTGTGAGGTGCCAAGAATGAGTTCTACATCTGCTAAAGCTTATTTATTCATGAGGTAACTTGGTTTTAAGGTCTGTTACTGCTCTATTCTGTTGTGTTTAAGGTTCAGATCAGAACAACTGCACAATATTTTATCACATAGAATTAACAAATGTATTATTCATGATGAATTGCAAAACCTATGAGTCACACCACATAGGAATAGATTCTGTTTATTGATGTAATTTTTAAATGATATATACTTTGTTTTAAATCATCAATTTTGTTGCACACACATATTGCTGACAGTGAGTTTAATTTAGTTGTAATCAATCTTGATTAGATGTTAATGAAAATGTGGTTGGACTTTCCCCACATGAGGTTACTGAGGTAAACGTAAACCACTAGCTGAGTTTTATGAACCCCTCTCTGATCTTTTACAGGAAAATTGCTGCAACAGACCATGAACCCACAGACGCTCGTAAATCTTTTCCCTGTTTTGATGAGCCCAACAAAAAGGCCACCTACACAATCTCAATCACCCATGACAGTGATTATGAAGCGCTGTCCAACATGCCTGTGGAGGTACATTCGCTTGTTGCTTGAGCCTTCAAAACAATTACTGAACGTTTCAAAGTGCAGCTTAAACTTTTACACCAGTCTTGAACCATCAGTCTGCTTGTATGTTATGTGTGGTTTTACTTGCAGTTCTTGTTGCATTCTTATGCTTGCTTTCTATTCAGTTAATAGATGTTAACTATAACTCCTAAATCTCTCTTTCACAGAGAATAGAAAAAGTGTCGGACCAAAAGACAAAAACATCCTTTAAAAAGTCAGTAAAAATGAGTACCTATCTGGTATGTTTTGCGGTTCACCAGTTCAAATATGTGGAGCGGACCTCAGAAAGAAATATAACAGTAAGCACTTTTTTCCTTGTGTGTTCTACTGAATCCATAATTTACTGAAGTAGTTCTTGACAATCAGTATCATGAAGCCTCGGTGGATTTTCCATTTTATTAATTTCTTCTCTTTCTCCTGACAGTTGCGGATCTATGTTCAGCCTTTGCAGCTCTCGACCGCTGAATATGCTGCAAATGTCACCAAGATTATATTTGATTACTTTGAGACGTATTTTGACATGGAATATTCCATAGAGAAACTTGGTAAATCATCACACACACATTTTTATTTGAAAAATCATTTTTATTACATATTATATATATATATATATAATATATATATATATATTATATTATACATATATATATATATATATATATACACAATGTTTTTTACCTTGAAAATATATTTTAAAACATAATTAAACATAACACAAATTTAGAAATGTTTAATATGTGTGTCTTCTTACATGTGAGGTTTAAAGAAAATGTGATGTTTTAAAGAAGTAAAGTAAATCTATTTAGTGGGCATTATTTCATCTCATAAAAAAATGACACTGATTCATGATTTTTATCATACAGTATCTTATCAACTGATTCATATCTTGTCTCTCTATGCAATGATTATTGTGACAAAAGAACATAGTATATATTCTGTCTCTGTTGCAGATAAGATAGCAATCCCAGACTTTGGGACAGGAGCAATGGAGAACTGGGGCTTGATCACTTACAGAGAAACCAACCTGCTGTTCGATGAGAACGAGTCCTCCTCGGTCAACAAACAGCGAGTGGCCAGTGTCATTGCGCACGAGCTTGTTCACCAGGTTACTATCACACAATCACATATCTGATTACTAAAGTTAGGACAGGTTTTATCTCCTGTAGCTACTATTTCCAGACTGCAGCTTAGATATCATTCATAGCTCACAACACACTGCAAGTTCTCTGTCCAGTACACTACTCAGAGCGAGGACCATAAAGTATACAGTAGATCATCAGTCATACGTCAGATACAAATTGGCAGAACACCCTGTGCTGAGCATGCAGCTCACTTTACTGTTTCCTGTAACTGCATTGTCAATCAAAGAGGGTGAATTTTCTCACATCCATTTACAGCAACAAGGCCGACAGAGAAAAATATGGTTACCATAAAGATTATTATCACACAGTTACATATTACACTCTCTCACAAGCATAAATACAGTGAGGTGTTTTGGCATGATTACTGCAGTCATATTGTAGACTGATAAGATTATCTTTTTATGGCTATAGGTCCAAGGTTGTTGGACACAGTTTAAATACAAAGTTTTTTTTTAAGTTTTATTACATGATGATACAGTATAACAGAACTGTAGAAAACTTTTATAGATGGTCTAAAATCATGATGTAATTAGATAATTTGTAACTGCTTTCCTTGTAAAGACATTCACTCAGAGCAAAGTATTTGCTGCTGATGCTGCCAACCTTCTTTTATTTATGTATTTTATATTTGGGCAAATTATGACATTGCTACAAACATAGTGCGAGATGTACAAATGCCTTTTTCCTAGAATTAACACATTTTATGAAAGGAACAATATACTGGAGCGGTATATACTGTAGGGCTGATTGAGCATGAGGTATTTGGGGTTTACCGTTTAGGGAACTGTTTTGTCTTTCATTTGCAGTGGTTTGGAAATATTGTGACTATGGACTGGTGGGACGACCTGTGGTTGAACGAGGGCTTTGCCAGCTTTTTTGAGTATGTGGGAGTGGAAAAAGCCGAGCCTGAGTGGGGAATGGTGAGTCATTTAAATATATTCTTAAATAGGCAATATCTCTTTCAGAGACTGGATGTCATGTTTATGCCAATTGTTCTTGTGTGTTTTCAGCGGGACATCATGCTTATCAATGATGTATTTCCTGTCATGGTTGATGATGCTCTTCTCTCGTCCCATCCTATTATCGTGGATGTGTCCAGCCCTGCTCAGATCACATCTGTGTTTGATGCAATCTCATATAACAAGGTATGGTTGCGTCAGTGATGCTGTTAATCTGTCAGTGTTTTTGGGTATGAACTGTGATGTTGTTGTATTGTAGGGCGCTTCTATTTTGCGAATGCTGGAGGACTTGCTTGGCCGTGAAACATTTAGGGATGGATGTCGAGTAAGACATCTTGTTTTTTACGTATAATATTCCAAAGTTATATTTTAAACAAGTGATGCAGTGAAAATAAGACCCCTTTCTTTTTCAACACAGCGATATCTAAAAACATACCCATTCCAGAATGCAAAGACTGCAGACTTTTGGCAAGCCTTGGCTGAAGTAAATATCTTTTATCAACCATAAATTGGCATTTTAATGTTCTGTCCAGGTTTGCTCAATAATGTATTAACTATAATTATTATTATTTATTAAATTAAAGCTGAATTTTGTAGCATCATTACTCCAGTCTTCAATAATCATGGTTACATTCATTTAAAAATCTTAAATATTCTAAACTTTGACTGGCAATATACATCTCTCATGGGTCATAGGAGAGTGGGGTAGCTGTGGCAGACATCATGGACACATGGACCAAGCAGATGGGTTATCCTTTGCTGACTCTGACCAACACAAACACTGAAGCTAAACTCAGTCAGACCAGGTTCCTTCTGGACCCCAATGCTGACCCCAGTCAGCCCAGCACTGCCCTGGGGTGAGCCTGATTTTGCCACGCAATAAAAACATCAGTCTAATCAAACACTGAAATTCTGTAATTTTGTACCATGAACCAAATAGGCCCAACATTTTAGCAAAAACTTCACCCTGCACCACAAAACCAGTCATAAGGGTATTATTTTTATTTATTGAGTTTTATACATCATCTGAAAGCTAAATAAATCAGCTTTACATTCATGTATAGTTTGTTAAGACATTATTTCACCAAGATGCAATTATTTGAAAATCTGGAATGCGAGGGTTCAGAAATATTGAGAAAATCGCCTTTTAATTGTCCAAATGAAGTTCTTAGCAAGGCATATTACTTATCAAAAATTAAGTTTTGATAGATTTATGGCAGGAAATGTAGAAAATATCCTAATGGAACATGATCTTTACAGTTTTTATGATTTTTGGAATAAAAGAAAAATCAATAATTATGACCAATACAATGAATTGTTGACTATTGCTATATATACTGTATGTATACCCATGCTTCTTTTGACTAAACATGGTATTGTAGTCCAGGGTCACAAATAAAAACATAACATGCACACATTCATATATTGGTCCAAATACTGTAAAAATGCTGTCCAAATATTGTTTAATCAAATGCACCACAGCTTTTGATGCCAAGAACAAAACATACAAAACATGCTTTTGTCCTCCTTTTAAAAAGTAGACAAGTCAGTTTATTTTGCTTTATGAATTCTTCATAATTCTACGGTTGGTTTGTCCTTACTGTCCTCAAACAGAACAGATCTGAGACCCATCTTTCACTCACTACCCATCAGTTGAAAAGCACTGCTCTTGTATTCTTTATCTAACCCAACTAAGTTCAACAGCATGATCACAAATAATACTTCCCCTGATTATTCTTCACAGGAAGAAAGACCGATAATGAACTGACCTCTGTTTGTATTTAGTTCACTCAGATGTTTTAACTCTTGTCCCACAGCTACAAATGGACCATTCCTGTGAAATGGAGCACACTTGACTCCAATAACGCTTCTTTCCTGTTTGACATGGGACAAACAGGTAAACAACATGCTCTGACTTTTTTTGTTGTTGTATTGAGAAATAGGTTGTTTTAATTCAGGTATTCTGCTGTGTAATTTCTGTTATTGGCCTGTGTTTAATTAGAGGCAGTAATTGCTGGATACTCCCCTGCTACTGATGGTCTCATCAAAGTCAACAAAGACCATATGGGCTTTTACAGAGTAAATCACTATGACCATGTGTGGAGTGATATTGCTGAACAACTCTCTAAAAATCATCAGGTATTAATATTTAGTAATCAAGTATTGCGAAGAGCTATGTAATAATTCATAATAAAACACAATGCTTATTCTTTTTTTTAGGTGTATGATGCAACTGACCGAAGCGGCTACATTGATGATGTATTTGCATTTGGACGGTGAGTTAGTCCAAACATTTTCCAGCTGCAGAAAGCTTATGCTTTCAATCTTGACTTGATGACAGGCAAAAAAGTAAATCAAATTTTTTTTTCATAGCACAGCTTTTTTTTGTTACAGTGGAGGTCATAAAGTGAGGATAATGATGTCATGCTTGAAATGCTGCCTTTTGTTTTGCACTACAGGGCAGATATTGTTGATTATGGACATGCCTTCAACTTAACAAGATATTTGGCCAATGAAACCGAATATATTGTGTGGGATAGAGTATCTACTTCTATCTCCTATGTGAGAGAAATGCTGGCTGATCAAACAGAGCTGTATCCCAAATTCCAGGTTGGATCCCAAAATATTCAATATACCTTAATGCAAGAAAATAATACTTTTTATGACAAATGATATACAAAGTTCAAATGTGATCTTATTCCTAGTGTGAGAGTTATAGCTTTTATTTTTGTTACTCAAATGGTCTGTTTCACATCATATCTCTGTTTAGAAACTATTTGGTGACCATGTGCAGAAGATATCCAAAGAGCTTGGGTGGAATGATGAGGGGCTGCAAACAGAGCGGTGAGAAATATTTTTGTCCGAAATAACAAAAAAAAGGCCAACAATACATTTTTGAATTTATCATTCATGTTCAGGCCTATATATTAATGTGTTGAATAGTGTTTGCCCACTAAAAGATTTTCTGTTTTGGATTCTCTATTAACTTAATGAAAAGAAAATACAATTA
>JAUCNO010001053.1:8337724-8352230 GCA_032353835.1 Enteromius viviparus
TATTGAAGTATTTTTTATTATTTTTATTTTTAATATTTTGATATCTTTTTTTTTTCATGTACAGGCTGCTAAGAGAGACAGTTTTGGGCATTGCATGTCAGATGAATGACCAGGAAGCTCTCGACCAAGCCTCTGACATTTTCAGTAAATGGATCGATGGAACAATTAGGTAATTACAGTCATGCATAAATACCTCCAGCGATCCAATTAGAATGTGTATTAACAGAGCTCTTTATCTGATTGGGGAGCAGCAGTGTGCCTGTTAATTTAAGGTTGCTGGTGTATCGATACGGCATGAAGAGGTCAGGATCAGTCCAGAGCTGGGAAACCATGTTCCGCAAGTATATCTCTGCCACTCTCGCTCAGGAGAAAGACAAGCTGCTGTACGGCCTGGCTTCTGTAGAAAATATCACTCTCCTTCATAGGTAAACTATCTCCTCCCAGTTATCCCCTCATGTCTTATTAACATTAAGATTAATAATCCATCCATGTATACATTTTGACCATGTAATGTTCAGTCAAAATGTCATTGGTCTCATTAAAACCCATCTATCCATTTAAAATCCATCCAAGACATTTGAAATTGAACAGTCCCACTGAACAATCGTCTTTATCAGACGTTGAAATGACATCTTCTGACAAGCCAGAATGAAAGTTTTTATCACGTCTTTTTATGACGTCTTTTGGACGTCCAGTTTTGGTACAAAAGATGTCATAAAAAGACGTCATAAAAACTTTCATTCTGGCTTGTCAGAAGATGTCATTTCAACGTCTGACAAAGATGATTGTTCAGTGGGGTATTATTTATAGCTGCTTTGGATAAAAGGGTCTGCTAAATGATAAGCACTTTGTAGAAGTAAACTAGCACTCAAAATATTCATTTATTCAAATGTTTTGCTTTTGTAACAGGTTGCTTGAAGCTGCTAAAAATGAAAGCATTGTGAGGAGTCAAGATGTTTTTACTTTGGTGCAGTATGTATCGCGAAACCCATATGGCAAAACCATGGCCTGGGACTGGGTCACGCTCAACTGGGATTACCTAGTGAACAGGTTAGTTCATCTAACAGCTGAAAGAGATCAGCCTTCCCTTAGAGAATAACATTGGTATTTATGATGATGTGTCCGTTTTAGATATACCATTAATGACAGAAACTTGGGTCGCCTGCCCTCCAGAATTACTAGTTCATACAACACTCATATGCAGCTGTGGAAGGTAAGAAGCAAAAGCTATTTTGTGTGTGTGTCTGTGTGTGTGTGATGTTTTAACTTTTATCTGCCTAATCAAGCAAAGAGTAATATGTTGTTCTCTTTTCAGATGGAGCACTTTTTTGCACTTCATCCGAATGCAGGAGCAGGTGAGATGCCTAGGAAGCAGGCAGTAGAGACTGTGAAGAACAATATTGAATGGATGAAGCGGAACCTGTTGGAGATCCAGCTCTGGCTGGATAACAACGTGGTCTAGGACTAGTGCTGTAGCGGGCCAGCATCAAAACAATTTTCCCACCCCCCACTAAATTTGTTTTCACAAGTCAATGAAGTGCTCAGGTTTTTGGGTTAAGAGCCACAATTATAAACAGTCTTATTATAAAATCTTGGATTCTGTTGGCATGACAGTTAAATAAACAAATATTTTTCTTGGAGCTAGGCATTACAAATTTGAGGCACTGTACATTATTTAATGTGTTCATTATACATAATATTAATTATTTGTAAAATGTGTAAATGTGAAATAAATGTCATAAAGGATGCTTACATGCCTCACACGTGTTACGACACATTTGTTTTAGGTTCTTCAATAAAAAAATGTTCTCAATATATGTATATCATATATCATATTTGCACAGATTTTTCCCTCAGTCAGTTTGCATATTTTGGGCAGACACATATCATCGAATATTTCATAGTATATGACAGGCACCGTATTTTAGCTTTTATAAACTATAGCAATCTTTACGATAAATCTTAGTGGCACTGGTTTTATTCAAATGAAAAATGTTTACATAAATACAGTATCAACAACAGCAGTTTCACAGGATTTGCAGTAGACTGATAACAGTGTAACAAGCATCAGACTAAATACTATCAGACTATACTGAAAAGCAAGGTCAAAGGAAGTCAATATCAGTTGCAGGAAGAACATTCATGGTAAAAAGACACTTTGCATTTGTATGTAACTATAAAGTAATCGAGACCGAGCGGTGTTTAAACATTGGAGCAGACAGAAAGCGGCCAGCGCTGATGTTTTATGAATGTTTGAATATATGGTCGTGTCATCATTTAGGGGTTGAGTGCCGCAGATGATGCCGCCATTGGAAACTGGTTGCTAATAGTGATCCTCTGTCGGGTTTGACATCGTAACATTCCAGTGATGGCTCTCCTGAACCTGCAGTCAACAAATATAGCTTATTAGTAAAAAAAGAGAAAAGAAAGCAGTGTATTGCAACAAAATGGCACATGGAAGCCTTACTTCTTGTTGGCGATGACATAGATGCAAGGATTGTAAAAGGTGGAGGACTTGGCAAAGAGTGGGGCAATTATGGCCATTGGAGCTGGAATTTTTTGGGGGTCACCAAATGATGCCCACAAACACACGATTGAATATGGAGACCAGGCAGCGAGGAACATCACTATCATTATAATGGACATCTGTAAAAAATAAAGAAGCATTCAACACAAAACCTGTCAAGCAGTGTTATTTTAGTAATATATTATTAATATTTGTAATAAAGTTTTTTTATTGATGTTTTCATTTAAATTTCAATGTATTGAATACATTTTGCTATGCCCTTTTTTACATTTTTTATTTCTATTGCTTTAATTTACATTTTCACTTTATTTTGTATTTATTTTATATATCATTTTAGTACTTCAAATTGATTTATTTAGTTGCCAAGTCAACATTTCTAACACCATTTTTTCATTATTTTATAATAAATTATAATTATTAATTTAATATTATAATTATTAAATTATATATATTATTATATACAAGTTATATTATAATAATTTATTAATAATTAAATAATATAATTAATTACTTTTTTTTCCTTTTGAAGTTTATCTTTTTTACACATAATTTTTGTGTTTTATTTAAGATGTATTTCAATAAACGGTTTTACTTTATTTTGATGGTCCCTGTAACTTATTCTGTTGATTATAAGTAACATTGCACCAACATATCTACTAGCTCTCAATAGAGTGCTAGCAGAGTATTAGTAGACTGGTAGGGTTAGAGTTAGAATAAGTTGATACGTACTTGCAAAGTTACTTATAGTCAGTAGAGTGTCTTTTGGGAGACCATCACAATAAAGGGTTAACAGATATTAATTAGAGAGTGTACTCATATTCTGATGAGAGCTAGTTGATATAGTATGTAGGTGCAAAGCTACTTATTGTCAACAGATTGTTTAAAAGGGACCATCAAAATAAAGTGTTACCCAATAACCTGTCTAGGATATAATATACTATAATGCTGGTACTACCTTGGTAACGTCCATCTGATCTGACCAATCTATGTTGATGCTGTCTAGGCAGTTACTGGCTTTGTACCTCTTCACAGTAACTGAGACATTGTAGTAGCAGTAGAACATGATAGCCAGAGGAATTATGAAGTTGACAGTGACCACAGTCATTGTGTAGGACACAAAAGATCTAAAAAAAAAAACAGCATAAGTCCCACTTGGATTCCCCACCCCACTCATCTCTTTTAGAAAAGCTGGTAAAACTGATAAAAGAGTGGTAAACTAATAAAAAGTGTCTGTACAGCCTGTAATATCATTGTTGACTCACGTGTCATTGTTCCTCCAGTCGATGGTGCAGGTGGCTCCTGTGGGGTCAGGAGCATATCCTGCCCAACCAACAATGGGCATAGATGACCAAAACACAGCATTCAGCCAAGCAGCCACAATGAGAAGTGTGTATGATAGTGTTGTCAGCTTCTGTCCTGTAGCAAATAGATTTTCTAAAGCCTCTGTCTTTGAGCAATGCATTAAACACAGTCCTTTGTGGTTCATATTTCATTCAGGTATTTGTATGGATAGCATACCTATGTCAGGTCGACATATGGTGAGGTATCGGTCGATGGCAACCACAGTGAGCAGTCCAATACTAGCCATTCCAAAGAATATATTCAAGGCAGCGTAGATCTATAAAAGAAGCAATTTCTGTTGCTATTTACATGTACAAAAGTAGAACATATGACAAATAATAACTTTAATGAAAATTTTGTTCCAAATATATTAAATATCTAGCACTGTTAATGGAATGCTGTGTTATTTCTTATTGGGGAAAAAAAATCAATATTTTAAACTAAAATATTTAAGCCTAAATATACTTTACATAACACCAGATGGCACTGGAGTGTATATTACTCTTTTTTAGAAAATGTAAAAAAGTTTTTCAAAACCATAAAAAAGTGAGAGCAAAAAGTGCATTTCAAGGAACTAAGAAAACCACTTTTACTCATCAGTGACCCCCAAAAATGCCCTTTAGCTATGATCCTATTCACAGTATTGCTTTGTGTTTGCTGATGTGTTGGTACCTGGCAGCCTGTATAACCAAATTTCCAGCTACCGTGCAGGTCTGAGGCTGCCGACATGGGATAACCAATACCAGCTACACCAACGTCAGTGAAAGCCAGATTGATAATGATAGCATTCGTGGCAGTACGCAACTCTCTGAACTTCAAAAACATCAGCAGCACCACAATGTTACTAGACAGACTGACCACTCCTGCCAGCAGAGAGAAAGACACAGACAGGGAGAGAGGGAGGTTAAGACATCTTTGAGCACACTCATACATGTTTCACATACATTTAAAACATTTCCCATTTTCAGTTTTCCATTTTACACACACACACACACACACCCCTGCTGGTTACCTCACATGCTCAGCTGAATCTGAAAATGTCCATTTCAAGGAGTGCTTTAAAACAGTGCTGAATCTAATCATAGACCTCAAGGACATTTGGCTTACTGAACTGAAAAACCTGATAATTATTAAATTAGTTTTTTCAAAGTGAATATTTATAGCTAACTCAAAAACACTAATCACACACAAACACACACTGCTCTTTACCTGCAGTTATGAGGTATGCAGCAACAATATTGTGCTCAGTCTGTGTGAAGGCGCTGTTTTCACCATATACGGTCTCAGTAGAAGCGTTCAGGAGTCCAGATGCCATCTCTTTGTCACACATAATCATATATATACCACCCAGGCTAACATTCACATCTGTTCAAACAAAATCATAGGGCTTGAAAGAATTTAGAGTCTAGGCTGATTCTCTCCTACCTAGAAGCAGATCATGAAACTGTGTGTGTGTGTGTGTGTGTGTGTGTGTGTGCGGCGCTTAGGGGATGTAGAAGGTTATGGGGTGATTGTGGGAACGTGATGGAAAAGCATTGGCCTGGATTATGTTCCCTAATTATGTTTTCTGCTTGGTTTGTGAGGACTGAAGAAACCGTTGTTTCTACTAATCCTCACATGAAAGCTTTTCATTCCATGCAACAGAAAAGCTTTCTTGGAACGTAAAGTGCATGTCATTAACATATTTCAGTTTTTGAAACAAAAAAAGTTAAGTAATATATATATATATATATATATATATATTAATAAATAAAACATTTTTGTTATTTTAGGAATTCAGAAACAGCTTGTTTATAAATACATGTGGCTTGTTCGTTAATCGACTAAAACAGAAAAATCAGTTTTAAACCACAAGTTTTCAAAAGGGGATTTTGCAGCAATGCCATGGAGAATCTTTCAGTGAAATGTTCTCAAAAGAACTTTTTTTTTCTTATTGTGAGTAACTTTTCTGCACTACGAAGAATATTTTGTGCAATGGAAAGGTCCATGGATGACAAAACTTCAATGGTGTCACAAAATCAAAGAATCATTTTCCCCCAAACATTCAATAATGCAGTTCACAAGTCATACCACACAATGCATTGAAGACCTGTAACACCTCAGTGAACTGTTTTATTTTGAACTATTAAAACATTTTTAAGAAGAACAAAGGGATGCAAAATTACGTTTTTTAGAATTCAAATTAATATTTTCTAATATTTGTCATTTCGAAATAAAATTCAAAGCTAAAGGGCCACATAAAAAAACCTTCAATGACATAAACAGCAACTCCAACATCAACCACTAGAAGGCCGTGTTTGCACGCGCTCTCCTTTGACATGACGTTTGAACGGATATTACGTACACGGAAAAGCTCGTGTTCTCTGTCATGTGATGATCGCACATAAACAAGGGAAGAACTTTATGAAACTGGGTTTAATATAAGGTAATTTTGCATTTTATGATTTAAAAAAATCACGTTTTAACAATCCGCTAGATTAGAAATGGTAGTAATTAGTACGACGCTGTCAAACGAGACAATGAGAGGCATCTGTTAGAATTTCGTGTCATTTCTTCGTCGTTCTTTACTGTTTTTGCTACAGGGTTCAGCAGGCGAACTACATAGTCAATCTAATAAATATGGCAGATGTGAGTATATTTGTAATGCATCTGCTTAAGTGCTTTTTTTCTGGGAAATGTTATAATGCGTTTGATTTGATCATTACAGAATCTGAGGAGTTATTTGTATAAACAACTTCCAAGGTAAAAAGTTTTGTCTTGTATTTTACACACATTTTCTTAACTTTACATTCGGAGTAATAATGGACCATTTCTCTACATCGTCAGTGTTGAAGGACTCCATGCAATAGTGGTCACAGATAGAGATGGAGTCCCTGTAATCAAAGGTAACAGCATCACCAGGTTTGTTTATATATCTTTCGAAGCATTATCTGATATTTTACTTGTTTTTCTGTGTAGTTGCCAATGACAATGCTCCTGAATATGCACTGCGGCCAGCTTTCCTGTCCACCTTTGCTTTGGCAACAGACCAGGGCAGCAAGCTGGGATTGTCCAAAAATAAAAGCATCATTTGTTACTATAACACTTACCAGGTACTTCCTTCACAAAAGTACATTTGACTTACTACTTGTTAAGATTTCTTGATTTCTGGTTTTAATATATCCTGTTATGTATTTCCTTGACAGATTGTACAATTTAATCGATTACCCTTAGTCATAAGTTTTATCGCAAGTAGTAATGCCAACACAGGTGAGTCTTCACAGGTAGTACAAAAACCACTGAGATGTTTAAACTGTATGTTCATCATAATAATAATATTATCTTTTTTTCATATTTAGGTTTGATCTTCAGTCTTGAGAAGGAACTCATTCCTCTGATTGAAGAACTAAGGCAGGTGGTGGAAGTAGCTTAGTAGTTATTCATCTCAGCACCTTCAGACATTTGAATGAGGAAGAGAGTCGGATGTTCTAGTTCATACACACACACACACACATATGTACATACATAATGTTGGATGGTCTTGATGCTGTATGTCTTTTATGAATGTAACCTGCCCCTGTTTGTCTCCTAATTAATAAATTTGTCTAAAGCTTTGGTTTACAAAAATAAATTTTCTTTATTGACTTTTTAAATACATTTTTTTTTTACAAAAGGGCATCTTGGTTTGAAAACAGGTACAATATATACGTTTCTAAACAACACAAGTGTTCCTTTTTAGTCAACACATCACCTTTGAAGTAGCATTGCTGCTTAGAGAATACATCATTTTACTCTAAATTTACTTTGGTGATCTTTAGATTGCTTCAGCAGGTACGCAAACCAGTTACAAGTTGGCATTTTAGCACTTTCAGTTCCATCATTATGAAGTCAGTGGGTTTTTGGTTAAAGGTTTGTGGTTAGTTTTAGGTTGTTTTTTTCCACGTTTTGGTCCACAAAGGTTTCAGAGGACATTAAACGTCACACAAGTAAACTTATCTAATAACTAGTCTGAATTCACAGGCTCACCATGTTGTATATAATCCCACTCCTGTTAGATATTCTAGCTTTAAGGGAAAATATTTTTAAGTAAGATATTTTTAAGAGTTGTCAGAAGCTTAGTAGTGGTGATGCTTGTTTAAGCCAACATTTGGCTTTTTATTTCCAGTGGTCAAATTTAAAATTTAAAGTTTGTACTTTATTTATGAAGCTTATCCTGATAAACCAATCCAATAGAAAATTCCTGTTGGGTTTTTGTCGAGGGAAACGGGGCTAGGACTGCTTTCAGGTTGGTCTACAAAAATATATGTAATTACAGCAGCTCTCTAGTCTGGAAAAAGCTTATTGCATCCAAAGGTTTCGGCAAACAAAATTGCAAACATGTATAAAAGAGGGAATGTACATACTGTATGTTTAACAGCAGACAGGCTGTTTAACCACAATATGGGGAAACACAAAGTTGTCAATTATAATTTCGACACTGGTAGTGCACCGCATCCAGATATCTTTATAAAGCACAATATCATGGTGCCTTATTGTATTTTAGGTGTGATGAGAGCATCAGATGCAGTTGAATCCTCTGTATTTGCAAATATACATATATAACACAGCTTCCGTCCATGTTGAACATCATCGTCCTTTTTTTATCTGTGACTGGAAATGTAGGGTCGTCATTAATAGAGATAAGGACAAAAGAGAGACAAATATATTTTCAGTATGATTATCCGGTTAAAGTGAGGTCAGGTGAAATTATTTCCACTGGAACCAGGAAGTAATGCATTCTATTTGACTAGTTAACCATTACATACATAGATTATTCATAGTGACAGTGTCTTTCAATGGTTAACTTTGGTTCCTCTTACCAGTTTCCATCGTAGTATTTTAATCCATTCATCAGCTTCAGCACCAGATTTTGCACACAAATAAAAAGTCCTCTCGGGGAACACCAGACTATAGGAAAGACAAAAAAGGAAAAATCTCAATAATGAGTTAAAGTAACTATTGTGAAGTAAAATACTAAAATTGAGTGTGCACTGGAAAATATGGGGGTAGGAGGAAGTCCATGTATAGGAGTTTCTGACTACACTTCCTCATTACACAGAATCGCTACATGTAGGAAAAACATCAGATTAACAGAAAATTTGGATTTTGACATTGAAATTGTAATTGCTTTCTGTTATTATTGCATAGTTTGTGCTAAGACAATGTGAATTTACATTCATCCACAAGTCTGAATTAGTGAGCACAGGAACTAAGCTGTCAGGCACTTGAATGCTGCAGATATACAAGCTCATTTTCAGTTGACAAAAATAGCCCATCGTTTTATGGTTGGCCAACAGCAGAAGTTTCAGGTGTAAAAACAACAGGATGTACCGTATAGTCTAGCACAATAGAAATGGGTCTTTCATTTTGTAATTGAATTAAACATTTGGAGGCATCTCTATTATGATTTACATTTTTAATTGTAGCCATCCTTGTCAAATAAAAAATATGCCATTCGGAAATGAACTTATTAAAATTTTGTATTTGAACTACGGCAGTGAACCAGGCTTATTATAGTTAACTAAACAAAACCATTTAAAAACATTTTAATTACTTGACACACACAAAAAAATTTACTTTCACTACTTAGTTTAAATCTAAATACTAAAATAACTAAAACATGTAATAAAAAATGTAATAAAATATATTCATATACATATAAAAAATCATTCAAAATATTACAAAAACTTCAACTTTATACCAATGATACTAAATTATCTCTGCAGCCAACAGGATAAAGTATTGTAATTGTAATTACAGTTTCAATTTAAAGAAGTTGATGTTCTCAAATTGTGTATTTCTCCAAAAAGAAAAAATATTTAGTAAATTACAACCATATTATAAGTCTCTCACCAGAAGCAGTTAACCCTCTCCTGACTGTAATCAAACTGCACAGCAGAGCACTCCGTCAGATCCAGGGTTCGTATTGGCTCTACAAACTAAGGAGACAGTTTTCTGTGAGATAAACAGTCAACTTATCTAATTATAAATCACCCTGTACAAAATACACAGACCTACCATTTTATCTTTAAAATATTTAAGTTCATATCTATTCAGCGTGAACCATCTCTGCTTCCAGTTCTGCACAGAAAATAAATAAAGATGAAACCATCAACAAAACTAGGTCTAGGTTTGCTCTAGAACCAATTACCTTATTAGCTGGAAACTGACATTTACTGCAAACACTGGCTGATTTTTTTTTAATTAGTCTATATTGAAATAGTAACCTGTGTAACCATACCTTGATGATTGCTCCTTGTTTAACAAGATAACCCTCTTTAGTGCCTAGCTGTTGACAACATAAACAGACTTTCAATTTTACGCTTAGAAATATATGTGTGTGTGAGTGTGCATGTACAGTACTGTGCAAAAGTCTTAGTCCACTAGTATTTTCTCCAACAAAAAATGGTTTTAAGTCTGTTATTTCTATCTTTCTATCTTCAGCATGTCAGTTGGAAATATCAGTTTACATTTCCAAACATTATGTTTGTCATTAATTGTAATGATGCAGTGAGATAACTGTCTGCACAAGGAGTCTGACAACAGCCAGTGCTCCACACAGGGATCTGATCTGATCCTCATCCAGTCATCACATGAAGTAACAAACTGAGACAAACTAAATCTAGAAGAATCTAGATTCTAGATAGACAACATCTCCAAGATGCTTCAAAAAAACCTACCTGCAAAGCTACAGCACTGTTCAGAGTTTTTGACACCTGTGTTAAAATACTGTAAAATGAGGATGCTTTCAAAAATAATGCCATAAAAAGAATTAATTTATCAATTAACTTCTATTAACTAAATCAAATTAATATTTGGTATTACAGCTTTTGGTAAAACAGCTTCTGTTCTGAGGTACGCTTTCAGGGAGCTTTCCAGGTAGGGTTTTTTTTTTCTTCATCTTGGAGTTATTCTGGATTTAAGTCAAGTCACTTTTATTTATATAGCGTGTCGTTCCAGACAGATGATCAGATCAGATCTCTGGGTGGAGCACTGGCTGTTGTCAGACATCTCACTGCATTATTACAATTAATGACAAAAACAATGTTTGGAAATGTAAACTGATATTTCCAACTGACCCAATTAAACCATTTTTCGTTTGGTCAAAATACTAGTGGCCTAAGACTTTTGCAGAGTACTGTAGGTCTATATAATGTCACTTTGACTTACTGCTGGAGCATTAGGGACTAGGTCATTTTCATGCCGGCCTGTCTGCATGGCCGTATGCACACACACCGTTTCATATATAGATGGTTCTTCCACCTGCCGTGGGTATGGGAACCGCAGCACTATCAGGTTTCCTTGGTGACAAGAGTGAAACAGGAAACAGGTTCATTAAGCCAGACAAGTGCTGAAAATGCATTTTGAAAACTACATGAGAAGTGCATACCTGTCTCGCTGCCCAGCAGGGGCTGATTGGCAAGGTGACTGCAAAAATCCTGAAGGGAAGGAAATTCATTGAAGCCAAAGGAATATTTGCCAAACTGCCGCCGGACATGAAAGTGTTTCACTGAATCCTTTGCTCTGAAAAAAGTTTATAGTAAAAAGGCAGTGAGGAAGTGTTGTCTTTTGTGTCTGAACTCTTATTAATGTTTATGGTTAACTTGTTTATATAACTGGTGTATAAAAGCGATTCCAAACCCAGTTGTACTGAAATAGGCAGTAAATAATTTCTGCAAGGTATACACTATAAACGAGGCGCCAAATAAGTAGGCATTGAAGCATCAGTCAGAGTCACAGTTAGCAGGCAGGTTACTGCCTCAAGGCTTGTGTGAATCAGATTCTTATTTATATTTTTCAGTAGGAGTCAGAATAAGTAGCTTTACTTTAAAGACAAGGGTTTACAGCTGATACACTGAAAAGGGGAACTGAAAAACTTCAAGTAATCTAAATAACCACAGAAAATAAGAGAAATGGAAAAATAAGAGGAGTAGCATAAACCATATTGGTTCATCGTTTAACTTTTTAACTTGCTTGCTTAATAAAAGGTCAGAATATAACTGTATATATGTGTCTTTATGTGTATTAAATATACTGTATACAGTACAGTTCAAATGTTTGGGGTCGGTAAGGTTTTGTTAAAAAAAAAATAAAGAGGTTTTAAAATAGCAAGGATGTTTTTTAACTAAAGTCAACCATGTCTTTACTTATTACAAGTCTTTACATTAACTGTTGTATAGGAAAATTCGCATACAATTTTTTATGATATCATTTGCTACATTTATTTGTACATTGGTACATTTCTCCATAAATTGAATGAATTGCACGCAAGGAAAATATTCAAGACTGTTTGGGTCTGAGCATAATGCACTTTAATATCAAAGTGACTACTAATTTCTAACAAGCTTTTTTCCAAAGTGGATATTTCTTACCGGACAGACAAAGCAAAGCAGTCAGGTCCTTTGTTGCTGTTTCTGAGTAAAAAATTCCCATCCACCCCATTTGAAAGCAGAAGAGCTTCAGCTGCATGCCGGGACAAATCATAATGATACCAGCTACAGAGAAAAACAGAGTGGGGCAGTTGAACACCAAGTTGTATATTGATATCCATTGACTGTCAGCATCCACAGTTTCCAGACAGCCTTTTTGGAAATGGGAAATCTGGGTTAGACAATATTGTTAGACAACGGATATGTGATTCATAACTTTGATGTGCGGGAGTGATTTCTCTTAAAACAACAATAACGCATCACTGCATTACTGCAGCTATTAAATACAAGCTGACACATAATCTTTCAAGAAAGTGCTACACAGCACCATTGCTTTTCTGTTTAATAGTCTGATATTACTGAACAGCGACCTTGTTGCTATAACCTGCAGGCTGCATTGTGCTGTTTGATTACATCATGTAGTGACATATTTGCATTTGCTCCAGCATGCTGATATCAATATGGTGTTTTTGTTGTCCGTCACTATGCCTATATGTCAAGTATTGTCCTTAGCATGTTATGGTGTGAATTTTTTTGTAATACAAAATAAATTCATAAATCAAATAAGCGTTTAAAATTGTTAACTAAACGTGTTCTAAGAATATTTGTTGTTAATCCTAATTTATGAATGGGGTTCTTTCCATGACTGTTTACAGTCAAATGTAAAACATCCACATCCATTACTGTAAATAGAAATGAGGTTAAAGTGCTTACAGGTTATGAATACAGTCCACCCCTGGTTTCACAGACAAGGCTTAAGACTAATCCTAGACTAAAATGTAAATCTGAGCTGTTTCAACTGGAAGAAACTTGCACTGACTGATCTTAAAATATGTCAGTGTCTTTGTTTTGTCTCAAGACAAAATGCTTTACATTTGTTTTGCTGTGTTGCCCTTTAACAACAACAAAAACAAAGTTAAATTGAGTGAAGAGTGAATGAGCAATCTGTTTTATTTAGCCCTTTCATTCACAACAGTGTAACATTTCCTCATTCTTTGGCTGATGCCGCTATTCAACAACAGCTGTACAAATAAAAAAAAAAAAACAATGGCTGTAAACAGAAGATTTTGCTTTTTATAAACCGGGCACCTGTTTCATAAAAGTTTTTTACCAAATAAGCCAGGTTTATTTCAGTTAATCTGACTTATGGCAAGTTAATTTGGTTTAAAATAAGTCAGACTATCTACCATTCATGCCGGGCTGGCTTATTTGGTAAACTTGTTTTATGAAACAGGCCCCATGTTTATTTATTTGTTATTATAATATTTTTTTTATTTGTTTGCTTTTAGCTAAGTTATACATTGTAAACAATGATGAACTACTTTCACAGAAACAAATTTAGGTCAAGAAACGTCAGATATTAATACAAAAACCTAATTTATCGATAAAAAATAATAAATATAGCTGCAAGCAGCAATTAACGGGGTTCGAGCATTTGAAGGGTTTGGAGGTTTATAGGGTAACCTGGACTAATGTTTGACACTTAAACAAATCAAAACATTCTGTATTGGTTTGATCCAGATTGAGCAAAAACCTGAGACTAGTTTAAAATAGTAGGTTATGATTGACAGCAATGTTTCTTGAGGCAAAGTTGCTCAGAATCAGGAGACTAATCATATGATATGAAGTGTTTGTGTGAATATAGAAACATTTGAATAGTTTTTAAAGCCTAAAGTCATTTTCTATGGGGAAACTGTGTTTTTGAGGCATTTTTAGCTGTTATAGCGCCACCTATGGTCCGATTTTCATGAAACTTTGGATAATTGTTGAGAGTCATGTGCGACATGTTCCTACGAAGTTTCGTAAAGTTTTGAGTTTTGGTTTGCGTTTTATAGGCTGTGGGGTTTAAGTGGCCACGCCCCATTTTTAAATGAGCTACTTAGAGCAAACCAAAGGACAAAATTCTACATTTTTTTGATAATTATTGATCTAGAGAGTCCACAGATTACTACTGCAGTGGTTTGGTTCCGATAGGGCGAAAAACCAGGGACTAGTTCGTAAAAGTAGGTTTTTAACATATTTGTTAATAACTAATGACCAGTTTGATTGACAGCAATGGTTCTTGAGGCAAAGTTGCTCAATATGAAGAGATCTATCAAATGATATGCATATTTTGTGGGTGTGTCAAACACCACGTGATTGCTGAGACAAAAAAACTCATTAGCACCAACTAGTGGCCGATTTGTTTCAA
>JAUCNO010001053.1:8372648-8386630 GCA_032353835.1 Enteromius viviparus
TCTCAGATCGCGTCATTGATAGTTCACACTGTGTGATTGTCACTCGCGTGCACGAGCACCGATTTGCCTGTGATTTTCGGGCGTATGTTTTGATTTCTCAAAACCTGTCGGCGAGTCAAAATCGGGGCTAAAATCGTGCAGTCTGAACTCGGCTTAACAGAGCGGGGTCGCGTGATTCCACAGACGGAAGTGTTTTTAAAGGGAAAGTAACTGAAATAATTGACCTGGAAAAAAATCGATTATAGTTTCTGAATGTTTTGATTACTTTTCAATTAATTGCTGTTAGTCTTTCCTTCTTCACATTCTAATATTCAACCGCACCTTATTAGCTACATTTTAAGTAGAAATGTTGAAAATAGAAATGTTGACAATTAACGTATGCAGATTTAAAAAAAATCCCAAATGAATGAAATTAAACTCCCAGCCCATGCAGAGACGGAGTTTATGACAAGCAACATTCACTGCTGTGGATGTATCACATCTAATAATCATACAGTGGGACAATCATTTGACCCAAAAATAATTAAAATTATTGCTGTGATCATCTCCTGCTGTTCTAGGTTTAACTGAAAAGCATGAAATCAGTGCTCAATGCTGTATAAGATACAAACTGTAAACATCAAATTAAAAAGTATATCTGTCCTGCTGTGGCTAAAAATAAAAATTAATCTAAATTAATCTAAATTAATTTACCTTAGTGCAGTAGATCTAGATACATGTGCTTGTGTTTTAAGGTAGGTTTTAACTGTTTAGCACAAGGTGTTGTTTGCTGCAATGCAGTAAAATTTGATCCTATCAATATTAACCCTGGGAATAATTGGCAACATTTTTCATTGAACATAAAAGGAACAGCAGTGATGGTTAAAAATAAAAATAATTTGGATGAATTAGTATTCTCCATATGTGTAATGTACCAAAAGCACTTCAGATGTTTCAGTTGCCCTAAAGGGGTTCAGGTAGGTCCTGTCCCAGCACTACTGCTCCTCCACACTCATCTGCACTGCAAAGTCTCTGTTAAGATTCTTCTCACAGAGCACACGCACATCAACCAGCACAGTTTGCAGATTTAAAACTGCCTATGCAATCACTTCATAACATGCCTTTTGGGGGCTGGGGGGGGGACGTCCTGAAAAACATTTTTTATACTGAGACGATGTACTGCATGAATCCATGAACCTTAAAGTGAAATTTGGAAATGCTACTAAGATGACTGTGATCTTGTTAAATATAACAAGTGACAAGAACCTTTGGATCCTTCAGGAGGGACAGATGACACACGCGGTTTAGCTCACTTTTGATGTTAGGAATAAAAGTATCTATCTTACTTTCTTCTTTTCACTTCAATGAATAATACTTTTGACATGCACTACCATTCAGAAGACTGGGGTTGGTAAGACTTTTTAATGTTTTCGAAAGAAGTCCCTTATGTTCATCAAGACTGCTTTTATTTGACTACAAATACATTACAAACAGTAATATCATTAAATATTATTACAATTTAAAATGTTTCTATTTTAATATCTATATTTAATAATGATGTAAATGTAATTATTTCCTTTGATATGCTGATTTGCTGCTTATTATCAGTGTTGAAAACGGTTATGTTGTTTAATATTTGTCTTCTTAGATATATAGAAATTATAAAAGAACATAAATTATTATTAAAAGAAAAAAGAAAATAAATTATTTAAAATAGAAATCTGTTGTATTTTAAAGTCTGTCCCTTTCAATAGATTTAATGCGTCCTTGCTCAATATATAATTTCTAAAAAAATATAAATAAACAAATCTTACTAACCTCAAACTGTAGCGTTATGTATAATTTTTATTCCTGTTATTATTATTCTATGTTTCTACATAAATAGTTTCTAAAACATAAATAAAAACAGGTTGTGATCTCTTACAAATATGTTCTTTGTTAGCAGCTTAATATCACCCTTTATTTATCATAACTGCTCTTCTGACAGAAACGGTGCAGCCCCATGAAGATGACAACATTAGAGTGTATTTATGTGAGTGCGGCAAAAAACAGAAGACAGAAAGAGAGAGAGGATGGGTGTGCCTCAGGTTCGCTTAGGACAAATGCCTCCTTCAGCTGCTATTATTAGAAGCAGCTGTTGCCCCTGACAACCGCTTAAAATCATCACTCCAGCACCTCAACTTCTTCACAGAGCACCCTGACAGTTTCACACACAAACAAAAACACAAATGCAAATGCTGAAGGAAACACACATGTACATACAACGGAGGCCATACTTACTGTATCACAGTCCTATCTGACAGAGCGGCCTAAAATGAGCTCATTTTACTGTGCCCATCACACTGAAGACATCAGAGGAGCAGAAGAATAGAGGCTGAGAGAGATGCATACTTGAGAGGAACACAACAGGATTAAAAGTAGTGAATAAAAGAATAAAAAAAGAAACTGAGACTGAGGACAAGGACAGCTGGGAAATCTGCTTTGGTTTAGTGCAGGTTGCTGTCAATGTGAAATCTGATGTTTATTCAGACAACTGCCTTTTGACTCATTAAACAGCATAGTTAAAACAAGTGGTTTAGAAACAATTTTCTCTAAGTAATTGCTTTTAAATTTCATAAATAATGACAAAGTAATGGCAAATAGCACACTGAATTAAACATGAAAGTTTTAAGTAGAGCCTAAGACTGGAATGGGGTTTTATTATAAAATACTCCAATAATCTTTTTTATTGACTTCAAACTTTTGATATTGATATAAAAAAGGAGTTCATTTGCAAAAATAGATTATTAACAGTTTTCGAAAATTAAGTGTCTTCATTGTGCATTGCAATTAATCTCAATCAAATTGCAGTTAGGTTATTTTGATTAGGTAAAAAATACTAGCTAACGAACACACAAAAAAAACAATTAAAACATGATAACAATAATAAAAAAAAAGATTTTTTTTTTATTTTTGCAAATAAACTTTGCTGATTGCATAGACACACACAACCCTAACTAGAAAGAATCTAGACCAAAAGCAAGTAAACTAATTATTTGTTTATTGGATATTACTTAACAAGTCATCCGGATATTGTTTTAAGGAATAGTTGAAATTTACCCAATATTTACGGCATATTTTACTTACCTCCAAGCCATCCTTGATGTACATGACTTTTTTTTTTATTTATCTTGGCTCTTCCAAGCCATGCTGGTGGATGGTGGCCATGATTTTGGTTATCAGATGTAGTCTGAAGCAGATCGATGAGTTTTTGTAGCAAAAATATTCTAGTTTTAAAATTATAACCTAAATAACTTTCAGTAACAACCGCATATGCATGCCTGAGAGCACAGAGTTCAGGCTTCTTAGCAGACCTCTCACTCGATGTATGATGTAAGACGTTGCATCACATGTTGAGGCAGAGGGCAGGGAAGAAGCCAGAACTTGACTCTCTTCCAGAAGTGCATATTGCTTCAAAATCATGGCCACCATCCACCAAGCTTGGAAAAGCCAGGATAAATTAAAAAAAAATCTCAAGACTGTTCGTCTGAAAGAAGAAAGAAATATACACCTAAGATGGCTTGGGTGTGAGTAAAATTTGGCATAATTTTCATTCATAATTCATTTTCATAATTTCATTTTCATTACCCATCCAGTTAGCATTGGCTAACGTTCTGGCAAGAGCTGAGTTATCTGGTCTTTAATAATGTCATGATAATCTGGAACAAAACGTTATTCATACAATGTTCAAGGAACATCTTAATAAAACATTACACGTCTCATAATGTCAACAAAATTCACATTCCCCCAAAGGATAAGTTGACTTGTTCCTGAATAAAATTTTTATCCTTTATCCCTTGTATCATCTGTATCAGATGTTCAAGTCTTTCAGTCTTCATTCGCAGCTTCAAAGAGCTCTGCATGATCTTAGCTGAGGAATAACCGTCTTGTCTAATGAAACAATCTTGAAATTGTCTTTACAAGCCCAGTGTTTACAAAGCCAACATGCAAAGGAAGTCAAACATCCTTAAAAAAAAAATGAAAAAAGCAAAACACTGATGAACATGGAGGAAAAAATGAGATGGAGTTTTTCCACCCTATTCTATTTTTTCAAAGATGAAGAACTAACTGTGCGTGACCTATTCAGCTTGATTACGAGGTTGTGTATGCGCCTGGCATAGCTAGTGCACACCAGCATTTGTGGTTAAAAAGTATATAAATTTTTATTCTTTTTAGAAAATGGCCAATTGTTTTGCTAGATAAGACCTTTATTTCTCAGCGAGGATTCTGTAGAGACCTTTCAAGCCGCACTGAAACTGTGTTTTGTAGCTTAAACCCTTTAGCCACCATAGAAGTCCACTACATGGAGAAAAATCCTTTAATTTCTTAGCATCTAAAGACAGAAAGACATGAAAATCTTGGATGACATGGGAAAAAATATTCTGGAATTTAACTAATCCTGATGTTTTTAACCATTCAGAAATAACATTTTCATAACTTAATGGGAATGTTAACAAAATGTTCTTAGAACATATTTTTGTTAGCTGATGTCAGAAAATGAAAGATAAAAATATTATATTTGCTGTTATAAATAATTGTTTTTTTTTTTTATATAATGCACTGATCAATAATTTACAGTAAGTCCTTAAATGTAAACAGAGAAATTAAAAGTGAAGTCTAAGTCCACACCAGCTGTTAATAAAAAAACCACCAGCATCACACTGCAGCCAAGAGTCCACTTCTCACATCGAGCATCTTTTACTGCAAACTTAACATGTTTCCTCACACTGCAGTCACGACGTGGTGAGCGAGGGCAACTGAGGTAACCAGCAGTGTACATTAACAATCAATGCAGGAGCGTACAAGAGCTGGCTATGAAGCTGTGACAGCACTGAGAACAGCTGACCTTCTGCAATATTCTTATGGGAGCTGCAGTAGATTATCTTTTAGTTTAACGCAGTTTCTAAATTGGCTATTTAAATTCTGCTTTCTCTCACTTCTCCGCCAAATCACCTTTCTGTTCTTGTGATAAGGATTGCTGTGCTCTCTGAACCTGTGATTTTCTGTGCTATAAAAAGCAAAGGAAAAGAAAGCACATCTGTCGATATCTGACACTTCAATCATGAGGTGTTATGAAAATCATGTCGAAGTGTATGTGTGTCTTCATTTCAAGCAAACAAACAGGAGAAAATGGGATGAGAGAGTTTGCAGCGAGGCAAATAGTGTTCAATATCTGATTTTCTAAAAGCACTTGGGATGAACTGATATTAAAATTCTGGCCAATAGCAATAAGCTGATAGTTATTTTCTTTTAATAGATGATAAACAAACAAATCGCGGTTATTAAATTTCTATTGCTTCCAATTAAGAGTTTTAAATGGTACATGAATTCAGGCATCCAATTATAATATTCTGAAATAAATAGTTTTCCTGAACTATTAAGTGTTTTTAGTTTAACATGAAAGGCAGTCTAAATTTAAAAATTAGGTAGGCCTAATTAATTATCCAATATCTGCAAATATAATTTCAACCAATAATCAGTAAAAGACATGGTATATTAAAAATATGGTACCTAAACCCTAAAATCTCTATTTCCACCAAAATTTCTAACCTTTACATTTATTTTGTAGGTGTACAGTATGTTGCTCCAGCAATATTAAATAATATAACCATTCACCAAGAAGCTGAATCTTATTTTGTTAGCCCACCTTCCTAAAAATCGCAACAAATTGTTGAAAGCTACAGCTTTTTAATGCTAATATCTAAAGATGCTCCACAGAAATGAAAGCAACTACCTCACCAAACAACTTTTGTTAATATCACAATCAAACACTAAAATCTAAACAAATTCCTGTGATATCACCACTGACTGGTATAAAAAGCAATCATAAGAAACTGATGAGAAAAAGAACTTCAGAACAGAGCATATGAACACTAAGAGGCACCAGGCCTTTGATTCCTTCCCCTCTTTCACCAGTGAATGTAAAATAATTCATAACTCATCACTCATTTCCAACTTCACAATAACGTTTGGGACAGTTTCTTCTAACTGTCATAAACAGCTCCAGGTGGTATTCCTATATATACTGTACATTTGATCTGATCATTTGAGATTTTATTGAAATGTATATTTCCAGATTTTCTAGAAACAGCGATTCCTGAGGCAGCTGCTGCAAACGCTAAGGATCTCTCTGCTGCGCTCTCACTAACTCCCGCCATCATGTGTCCTCCCTGAAAGGCCTCCCACTTGTGAAAATAATTAATGTATGACAAACCACCACAGAAATGGCTTTTGTTCAGACCCACTATCCATAATTCACAGAAAAAGCTTTTTCCAGTGTGGCCAAAGTGACACCTTGTCATAACAAAAGTGACAACTTCAACCTTAGACCTGAAGTATCCTAGAAACCCCCCAGAGTGCATCAGCTTCAATGGTGGCTACACCTAAGGTTTATTTCAGAACACATTTTACTGTTATCCCTACCACTCTCATATCATTTTGAAATGAAAATGATCTGCATTAATCTCCAGTTCAGGAAGATCGTCTGGGACATAAAAGAGAGCTCAGTTGTTCTCAAACAGGAGACTGTGATCCCAAAAAGGTCACAGGATTAATTAATTACGTTATATTAAAAATTAATTCACAAAGAAATCAATGCATGTGCATTAAAAAAATATTTTTTTCCCACTCAATGTTATTTTTTAATTGAAGCGCATACCGCAGTAGAATCTTTGCTCTTTTGGAGTCTTATGAAAAATTAATTGTGGTTAATTATTTTTATCAACAGTCCTAGGGCCAGATTTACTAACAGATTGTGTCAGCGCAAACCCTTTTTAGCGGTTAAAAACTAAAGGCATGCAATGAAACATTAGCAATCAAAACTCCAACCCTATTGCATATGCATTTGTTCAAGTTAAACATTTATGGGAGAAGAGTATTTAAATGAACTCCGCAAGGTTAAATGAATGCTGCGGTATTTGCAGTAGTCCGTTTACTCATATTTGCACCACTATTTAACACTTCTAAAAAATGCATATTGCACCTGTGTTGATAATAGAGTGTCCACACTTGATTTTCAAAGGCTCTGTTTGTTTGTGATCCTACAATAATTTCCATCGCTCTTGGAAGATTGCATTGTCATTTACGACTGCATCTGTGTTTTTTATAGAGCTGCACTCTCAAGCTTATTTGCCCTATTTAGTAAATATGGCCCTTGGCATTTGTTTAAACTTTTTTTATTTTTCTTAGTTATTAACAGAAAAATATTCAAACTTCCTTTGAATATTGTGTTAGACAATGTCAGAAATGCAAAAGAAGTCAAAAAGGTTGAGAAATGCTGCTCTATATGCAGCACACTCTTTGGACACAGGCCAGTACATTGAAGCTAATTACACATTCTAAGAACCATTGGACATCGTGATCATCTCCATCAAAATCACCTTTACTTCTGTTTCAGATTGGCATTAAAATCACTGTTGTGTTTAGCATCAACCTACTCCAACCTGTGGGTGTGCATCCATGGGGTCTTGTGTGCATTTTCCTCACAAAATTGCTTATTTTGTCCTTCTATGCTGAGTCAGAGTAAAGGCTTACGTCAGTTCAGTTCCAATGCCAAAACAATCCCAATGCAAAATGAACACAATGTCTCTCTAATCTCACAGTCAGCTTGCTTGTGTGTATGTGAGCTGAAGAGAAAACCGTAGCCTGTAGCTCTTTCCTGAGTGGACTACAACAGCAGACTCTCTAGTCTATTCTCCCACTTTATTCATCACTGCTGCCTTAATAGGTTGTGTTGACAGAGATGTCCTCGTCCTTAATAGCCCACCACCTATTAAACAATCAGAGTAGCCTGTAAACTCACCATGTTCACTTCCGACACCATGTCGATACTGGCGATGTCGATACTCATAACGACATCAACTGGAGGACCTGCAAAGCAAACAGAAACCACAACCTCTCCAACATGGCCTGATGACAGTCAATGATCCATCAAAATGGTCACATCCATCAGTGAGAATGGAAAAGTGTATAAAGGCTTTACCTCCGAAGTCAGGCCTGAGACGGATGTCGTAGCCTTTGAGTAGTTTATCCACAGTGACTTTAACATATGACATGTTGCTTGGTTCATTTACACTGTGGAAATATATTTAAGAAATTGTGCCTCAGAGAAACCAGGACTTGAAGAATAGCCAGTGCAGTGATGGTTTGAACTGTCTCCTAGGCTGATCTTAGCTGGTCTACCAGCCTGGCAAAGCCGGTCTAGCTACTTCCTCAGCCTAGCCATGAGCATGCTCAGCCTGACCGTCTGAAAAGTGCCCAAACCTCTCTGAAACCAGCCAATAAGCTGGGAGACCAGCTAAGCACAGCAAACCATCTAAGTCTGGATTAACATGGCTCCGCAGAGAATGCAGACAGACTATGTCTTACCTGTGCGCTGGCGGACTACGACCCACCGTCAAAGCCACGAGCACAAGGAGACACAAGATCCCCGCGCGCCAGTGATCCCGAGCGATCAGCATCTCTCTCATCATCGACCGAGAAACAGCAGCCCAAACTTAGTCTGAAGAAGCGCTCCAGAAAATTCAACTACACCGCGACGCATGCGCGACGAGGAGTCCAACATCAAAATACTACAAACGCAAAACAAAAAGAGCAATTCTAACGAAAACCGAAGTGGCGCGCGAGGCGTTCTTGCGTCTGTCGCGCTCTCCGGTGCTGCTGACGCTGCTGGCGGAGCGGATCAGTATGCCGGTCGGATCCCATCGCCAGCGGGTCACTGGACACGACAGCTCATGGATGGCAGTCCTTCGCGTGTCTTCCTTGTTAATATCGACGAGCTGGACGCGCTGTCGCGTTAAGATTATGCGCCTATCCCTTCCGTGCACCTAAAAAGGTTCAGTCTGAGGCAGACAGAGCTGAGTGCGTAGTTTTTGCTGGAGGAGGTGTGTGCACCTGACTTAAGAGCTCTTTCGCGCCATCTTTCAATTTGCGGTGCATCGCGCAAAGATAATTATCTGTAAGAAAACGCATTGAAACAGCGTTCACCGCATTAAATATCTGCAGACCGTGGGAATAATTAATGTGCAGCGACGGACAGGGCGCGTGACCGGTGATGCGAGGAAAGAACTGTCAACTGTGCGTTTGGAGGATGCTAGCTCAATAATTCTGTTCAAACTGCAGATAAAATAACTCATTATTAGAGAATATTTCCATCCGTTATCTATTATAACCTGAAACCAAAAGTCCATTTGGACACAAACTTGTTTAATAGTAGTAATGCTCCCTTCTTTAAAACACAACTGTAAATGATGGACTGTTTTAGCACCCTGGAGCTTTCCGTTTAAATCGCCTACTTAATGCAAAGTAACACTGTGGCAAATTACTCAAGTCTCTTATTAAGCTTCTGTAACAGAACAACAAGAACAAAGTATGAGAAAACAAGATATCATGAAAACATTTAACATGCTGTCAGCTGTAGCTCATATAAAGTCATATGAATTTGCCTACACTTGAAAAATAAAAATCATGAAGGTCCACCCCTAAAACTAACCCAAAAAGGGATGCAAGGGGATCATATGAAAGCATATAAATGACATCATATAAAGTTTGCCAAAAAGACTGAATTTAAATAGCCAGATTCTAAAATAGTCGTCTTTTCTCGTGAGATAGGGATGAAATAACAGGGAGAGACTCTCTGTAGAAGGTAAACTTGCAGTCGAAAGTGTCTGCTAAATTACAATATAAATAACTACACTGCTGTCAAATCATCTCTTTTGCCTGACAGGAACTAAACTGCGCGTCTGGGCCTTCGGGAAGAAGATTTATTGTTTAGTGGAGCAAAGAGTTTGAGACACGATGGCAGGCTGCTGTATTTTCATCCCCTCTGGACATTAAGCAGTATGCCTGGATGCTCAGCCATGGTGTAAACTAGTGAATAGGCTTTGTAAAGTGCTTTCAGAAAAGACCGTTTTGAGCTGAGCTGAAATATCACAAGGAAGAGAATAGGTATAGGAAAGTAGGTTTTTGGGATCTTTAAATCCTCAAGTGCATAAAGTTCAGGCCGGATGGGAATTAGGTCTTGGAACATTAGAAGGATCTGTGCAAGAGGTCACTGAAGCGAACAGTGCAGAACAGGAGCTCAGTGTGATCCAGCTGCAACAAAATATTCAGAAATGCCCAAGATTTCAAAGCTATACAGATTTTAAAGTAGAGGGACACCGAATGAGACACCAGAATTCATTGAGGCTTAAAGATTCATTAATAGTCATATTGAGTCATATTATGATTTTTGGTGCTTGAAAATTAAATAGTAATTCACCTTACTTGCACCTTATTGATCTTATTGCGAACAGCATCCATGCATGGTCCGTTTGTATTTAGATTTTTTGGATCTCATGAATTTGAATCATAATATCATGATTTAATCTAATGCTAAAATGGCAAGTTTAACTCTAGTGACATCTCTAATCGTTTAAACTTTACCCCTTTTAGATTCAGCCATTCAGCTTTTTGTACGCTGCCACTCACTGTCCAGGACAATACAAAACATCTGATTTCTCACCAAAGCGAGTAATCTGACATAACATAGTATGTGTGATGTGTGGAAATAGTGACTCTACTTCAGTCTAAATTAGTTGTGTACTTAGTTAAACCAAAAAAATAAAAAAGATGAATGAGCAGCCATACCAGCTGAATGCATGCACACACACACACACACACACACACACAGACATCACATCAACCACACAGGCGCAAAGAATCAATACTGAGTCACATTCACCACCTACGCCTCACAGCATGTCCATCACAACTTACTGAGAAGTGGCTGGCATACTGTGGAAACCACAGATTGCAAATATAACGGCACCCTGCGAGTGAGTGAAAAATACCATCCTCATCATTTACCTGCTGCTTCTCCTCATTGGCTTTCAGTAGGCTGTTGTGTTAGAGGCAGGGACACCAGTTCAGGGATCACTGGAGGATTCCCACTATAACAAAGCTAAAGTTTCACACCAAGGTCAGTGTCAGTTTTCATGGCATTTTCATTGACAGGTTTTTAATCAAAAATGCACTGCCTCTTGATAGAACAGGACGATAAATCTAGCAGTGCTGTCAGTTTGTGCGCATATAATAAATCATGTAATCTAATTACCTGGAAAATATGCATTATACAATCAATACAAAAAAAGAGGAGAGGAATAAAGTAGTTCCAATGTGGCCCGGATGATGGCGGCAATGCTTAAGGCTTGAACCCTAGGAGACCCCTGCTTGCATTATTGTAATGCAGCAAATGTTTGACTAGGGGGCGCTACTGACTAAATAATGACTTGAACTGTTGCACAATTTAAAAACGCACGCAAAAATATTCAGACTGATGAGAAAACTAAGAGGAAGAGACAATATAAAAAACACTGTGAACAATGAGCTGCAAAATTAATTAATTTGTTTAAATAAACGAATTTACAGAATTAGACATGCAAGATTTCAGTAGTAGCATGTTATATATATATATATATATATATATATATATTTATATTTACATTGTTTACCTCTTCTATTTATTGTTTTATTATTATTATTATTATTATTATTATACATTACATATCCAACTCCTTCCTTTGGTTTCTTCCAGTCTTCTAGAAAGATGGCTGTGTGGATTGGCTCCCATTCAGGCACGAGCATCAGTGAAATCAAGCAGGCCGGTTTGCATCTGAATTTGTCCCCAGAAGTGTTCAGTAAGATTTAGGATCTTTCTTTGCCATCCAAGGTCAGTGTACCTTGAACATCACTGAGCTCAAAGCTTATTTGTCAAAGGGGATTTCATGGCTGTATGCTTTATTTGATGTACATGCCAATAGTAATGGGAATATCTGAAATAAAGTAAGATATGTAAGAACAAAACTTTAGCTTAGATGCATGAACAAGAAAACAAATCAACCAAGAAGGCCTTAAAAAACAACAAGAACAACATACTTGTACAGTGCTCTCAAGCTCTAAATATAAACTTTAGATAGTTTGTTCAAAAATGAAAATTCTGTCATTGGTTATTGTTACTCAGCCTCATGTTGTTTCAAACCCGGAAGACCTTCGTTCATCTTCGGAAAACGTAAATGAAGATATTATTGATAAAATTTTTATTGAGACTACTTTTTGTGACATCAGTATTCAACAATATCTTCTCTTCCGTGTGAGTCGCCCCACACATTTGTGACAGTACACATGACACATGCACCACAAAATGTACATTTACAAAAATCTACATATTTACAGTATACCTTCAAGGCTGTGTGTTGACAAATGTGTATTCTTTATAGGGATAGCATTTTTTTTCAGTTGTTTTTATTGGAAGTGCCCATTTTTCATCACAAACTTGAACAACGACTGAACAACAGAGAAAAAGTCAAAATTGCTGGTCTCTTAATTTTCATTTTTGCACAAGATGACATCTCCGGAATAACATGAACTTTAACAATAGGCAAGCAAAGTTTTGACCTTTTCGATCTACCTGACAAAGACTGAAAAGCGTTAAAAGCATGAGTAACAGCAGAGCTGAAATAGTCAATGGGTGTCCACACACTTTTTAGTGTACTCATACATAAGCAGAATGTTGAGCATAGAAAGATTATAAAATAATTGTGTACTCAGCTGTGTTTAATGCTTTAGCTAAACATGCCACAGATGGGAAATTTAGAAGATTACCAGACAGTGCTAAATTTAAAGGTGGTAAATATCTAAATATGATCATTTTTACTAGTTTTATTTTACTTTGGCTGTATAAGGAATAATATATCTGTCATTATTTATTAACCCTCTTTCATTGTAAGAATTTTTTATTTGAAATTATATTTTGTTTAAGCAAATCATGTGGGTTTGCAATGCAATGTTCATGTGGAGTTGTCATTTTGTAACTGTAAGGAACAGAAAAACAGGTCAATAAGACCTTTAAAATGCAACGCAGCTGTCAACTAGACATGTTTTTGGGTTATAGGTCCATTCTCGAACAGAGCACTAAGCTCTTCAGGCATTCACTCCGTATAAAGACCCAGTGGGTGGGGTTTGGACATGACTACACTAGTGCTACACAATGAGAAGAATCTGAATAAATACCTAGGAATAAATAGGAAAACTGTAATATAACAGTTGTTCAAATTTGTAGATAAAAAATAAACATTTATAAGATAAAAATAAATTAACTGGGAGCTAGTCACTAACTAGTCTGTTACAGACATTATTTACAGATTTTTCTCCATTTTTTGGGCCTTTGTTATGTTTTTACGGGATGGTATGGGACTAACAGAACGGGAAATAACATCCAATAAATGTGTTAGATGTACACTAACAGCTCTTTATCTATTGTTTAAGCACTGTTTCAAAGAACTTTAAGTTGTCAGTATACTTCCTACTAATAAAAAAAAAAACACATTTACAACATTGTTTCCAAAAATGTTTGGATGTTGTGTAAATAAAAAAAGAAATGCAATGATTTGCAAATTATTAAAATCCTACTTACCTGAAAAGAGTACAAGAACATGTAGAACACTATGTTACAGAGTCAACCGGTGGGACAGTCGAACCTTTTAATTCTCATGGGGCATCTGCAAAATAAACAAAAAAAAAAACAAGGGCACATCAGCACTTCAGAAAACTCATTTTATTGCCAAATAAAAGAAGAGTAAATGTTCCCTTTTTTATGAATTACCATTTGTTAAATGTTTAGTATTTAAATGGTTATGTAAACAGGTTATGTAGAATTAATGTTCACTTTATCATTTGTTAAATGTTTAGTTATTTAAATTGTACACAGGTTATATTAACAAGTTTATACATAGTAATTGTAATTAACATATGCCTGTATTAAAATGGTTGGTTTCAAATGAATAATTACAATAAAAATGATAAATGACAAATAAAATAAAATGAAAAATATTGACAATTTATTATTGTTTTATAGGGCTGTAACGATTCGCGATATGAAACCGAAATCGCGACACTCAGATCCACGATCCTGTGTCGCGGTGTGATAA
>JAUCNO010001053.1:8407571-8418416 GCA_032353835.1 Enteromius viviparus
TGTGTTTTTCTGTCAATGTGGGGTGCTGTGTGTACATTAATGAGGAAAAAAATTAACTTAAATGATTTTAGCAAATGGCTGCAAAGAGTGACAAATACTTAGGTCTGAATACTTTCCGTACCCACTGTATCTATGTGTATATATTAGCGTTGCAATTAATGAATGGTATTATTAGTAGTAGTAGTAGTCATTGTAAAAATAAAAATTACTCAAAATCTACTAATAATACTTTCAAAAGGAAGATTAATAATAATAACAGCTGATAATGGATTATTATTATTATAACATGGATTATTTTACCGATGTTTTTTACTATGTTTCTGGACCAGGGATAATTTCAGTTGTGTTGCTGTCAATGGAGGGTCAGATGGCTCTCTGATATCATCAAATATATCTTAATTTGTGTTCTGAAGATGAACGAAGGTCTTATGGGTTTGAAACGACATGAGGACGAGTATTTAATGACAGAATTTTCATTCTGGGCTGAACTAACCCCTTTTATTACTGTAATTATTGTCTACTATTATTATTTAATGTGTACATGTATGTGTTTTTTATACCAGACTGAGTGTGTGCCACATCAGAAGAGTTCCGTAGACCCACAAAGGCAAATTGGTAAAGCCTCCAGTATCGCTGGTCTGCTACCTCAACCGAGCGACGCTGCCATTTATACTGGATCTCATTCTTTGGATACCCATCTGCAAATGCATAAACAAAATCACATCCACCAGATTACATGTGACCTTTCATTTCGTTCATGTAAATAAGAAGTTACAGTGATGGCAGAATGGCACTGAGGCTTCACACAGCAGCACTTTGTTAGACTAAAGCGCAGCATGCCCTTCCCGTGCCCACAGAGGATGATGATGACACATGAGAAGCTGAAGCATGATGCTAATAACGGATGGAGGGGTCACACACACTGAGAAGAGGAGAGAGGGGATGGAGAGAGAGCTGGAGAAGGATGAAGTCTGTCCTCACTCATTGCAAGGTTAGAGGATGGTAGTTGGTGCAGACCTTCTGCAATGTTAAGGTTTGGTTAACCAATATTGGCAATGCATGGTTGGCTGATAGAGGCAATGTATGGGGATTGGCTGCCCGGGAGCGTTCAGGACAGAACTGAGTGACAGATTGACATAAGAATTTAACACCTACAGCTTGAAAACTCCAGAGGGCACGAATGTTCATCCATGGGAAAGTTATGCAGCTTAAGGTAGCATTCCGCATTAATAGTCAACCTAACAAAAAGAATCATAGACAATAGCAAAACAAACAAAAAAATGTTGATTGTGACATTTAGGAGGTAGTGCATTTGTGCAGGCTTTGATAACTGTATTATGAACACACTTAACAGTCCCTGACATAAATAAATGTGAATAAGATGTAATGGCTTAAACATGTGCTGCAACGAACAGCGGGTGTCATTTGGTACGAAAGCCAATGCTACGGAACAGGAATACAAGGACACGTCATTTTGTCGCACAAACATTCAAACGGCTCTTAATGGACACACCTTAGAGTATACATCACTCTTCCGTTGCTCCAGAGGCGCAGAAGGCGATTGGGTGTCGTGATCCAATGGGCGTCAGATTTGCGTGAGTTGCGGAAAAAGGTGTCAGGGATCCAGATTTTTCCGACCATGTTGCTGTTGAGCATGAGGAGCTTCATTGAGCTGTTGAATTTGAGTCTGCTGTCATACCACGTTTGAGCAAAGAAGATGTCTATGGTGTACTCCTAAAAAAACACCAAACAATGAGAGGAGTAGTGGTAAAAGCCTTACGGATGCTTTTGTAACTGAAATTATATGGTTATTGGCTGTGACAGTAGATATGATGGTCGTGAAATGGATCTAAATGGTTGCTTTGAGTGATTTATTTACAGCTCTGAACATGATGTGTTATTGTACATTTCTGCTCACCATATTGATGGGATCTACTGGACCTATGCTGTTCACGTACACTGCCGTCTCAATCACAGTCGGTCTCACTAGAATATAATTTTAAATATTCAAATTGCAATAAGTTATAATATCAAAGCAATACAATGAAGCAGTAAGTGTTTTATTAAAAATGTATATTATATAAAGTCTGAATTTAGCATCCATTTCAAATGTTCAACTGACCCTAGTTAATTAATGCACATTTTTCATGTTATAGAAAAAACATGGAAAAATTCTTACAATTCCAAGCCTTAAATCTCGCAAAAAGATAATTTCTCACAATGTTCACCTTTTTTTTCCAACTGTGAGGTCACAATTGGACTTCTTTTCTCAGAATTGCACATTTATATTTTGCAGAAATAAGTTATATCTGTGGTGGAAATGGGTTTCCATAGAAATTTTTTTGTTTATTTGAAAAAAACGTATTTTTTAATTGTAAAAAAAAAAAAATTCTCCTCATGTGTTTTATTAACTTACTATTATTATTGTTCCTTTCTCTTCCTGCATCACTTAGTGTGGACTATTGAATAATGTAAACCAATAACAAAAACAACAGCCAGCTATTTTTAGCAAACCCACATCCAGGCTGGCTCCATCCTGGTATGTAACCACCCAATCAATTCCCAATCAGTAGATACAATCAAATTGTCTCACTGAAAATCCTGTTTCACTCAGAAATGCATCTCATTACAGAAATGAAATGGGCTGCAACAAATTCAAGTTCTCCCATATCAGCCACACAAATTACTCAAAGCTGCCTGAATCCTCATCCTTGCGGTTTCAAAAATATTCCTGTCGCAGGAAATTCAGTCACAGAGACATGACAGATCACAAAAACTCAGCAGGTTGACCCGCAGTCCCTCAGCGCTTGCTCTGCGATCTGATTAACTGAGTACTGCTCATACTTACACTCTCTCCTTCTATCTCAGACACATAACACAGATAAAGAAGGAAGATCAATAGCGATTTGGGTCTATTGTACCCGAACACCACTGAGATAAATCCTCTTAAATAACTGAACTCTAGTCAGCTGTGTCGCTTCCAGAACACTGGAAATAAAGTGACCTGGCGCGGAGAAAAACATCAGCAAAAATCCTAAAGCCTAGCACTTTTTCACTTAACACTGGAATAATGCTGATGGTAAAGTAAAAATGATGATTACAGAGAAACTCTGAATTGCTTGGAGGGTTTAATTGTCACAGTGTGTTCCTCTTCATGCAGCTCCATAATAATGATCGCATTATCTTATAATTATTAACATTTTTCAGTTACCCATAAGCTGTAACATTGTGTTTGAGGGTCATGAACATGCCTAGACAGTATCTGCAGGCAATTTGTGTGGATGTAAGCATTCAACCTTTTCAAAAAAATTGCACTTGCCTCCGATATCTGGTCTCAGTTTGTTGTCATAACCTTGCAGTAATTTGTTTAGGATAAGGGTGACGTCGCTCTCATAGACCTTTGGTGATAAAACCCAAGTTTTATTTATGGGGACATCCTCGTAATCTTCCTCCTCTGCTTTGCTCGGGCCAAATGCCATGCTGTCAGGAAAACAGAAACAAACAGAGGCGATATGAGTAGACAGACAGCAGCGAGGTAAATAATACAGCGATATTAGATTTCAAATTGAGAGTAGTTAAAAGAAGAGTCCGTTTATGTAAAGAGCTTAAACTCTAAAAAGCGAGCGACTGGTTTAGAGAACTAAATTTGACAGACAGAGGGAGAACGAGGGAATATGTATGATGAGTTTTACAGGAAAAACAGATAAAAGAGGTCATCAGTGACTGTAAATGTATGGGACCGCCTTGACAGCAGGAGAGAGGAGTCTTTTAAATGAGCACCGTGCTGGAGATACAAAGAGGAGGTTCTAATAAAAGAATGCAGTGATTAATGAAGATGTGTTCTGGCAGAGGAGGGAGGGAACAGCTGAAGGTGAGGGGTTTAAATTATCACCCGCAACTCCCTCTCAAACTCGCTCTCTTGCAGTATATGGTGTAAGAGCTTTTAAATTTATTCTCTGGAGCATTATCTGTAAGAACAGACATATCGGGTATCACTTCTAACTCAAATGTGCGCCATTCCCATTCAGTCTAGACTGATTCTCCTCTGATGTAACAACTTTTGCTTTGGAGAATTGAAGGTGAATCTGCTAAAAGCCCAAAAAAATTGCAAAATATACAAAACAAGATTCAGTTCTACTTTATATTAAGTGCCACTAGGCTTTATACCACAATTGTCAGTACAGTGTTGTACATAGTATTTATGTTTATTCTGCTCTGCAAAACACGTTACTGAGATACGTTAAGCGTTAAGGGAGGATTAAAGGTATAATTATAGATATTTATTTAATTACAGATGTAATTGCGTCAGGTATTTTTCATTGCAAGTATGATGTAAAAACACGTACTGATACAAATTGTATCTAATTATTCATTTAAACGTTACTATATAAAGTGGGTCCCAAGATTCAAATCTATTTCATGCCTGTTATTTTGCAGAGAGAAAAAAAGTTTAAATAGTAGACACAGCCAACTACAGCAAAATAATGCTTGCTTGAGGTGACACTAGAAAACACTAAAGTGATAGGCTATCACATCCGAATGGTCTAAAAATGTAAAAAAAAATACCCAGACAGACTGGTAAATGAGATTACATATTTGAGTTTCCTCTATAAACAAGAAATCTAAATGGTACAATCCCATACATATGCAAATAATGAAAGACAGGAAAATCAATATGAAGCATCCCTGTGGATGAGACCCAGGTGGGTGGAGAGAATGTAGGTTATTGATCCCCGTAGGCACAGCGCTGAGCGGTTGAAAAGCAGGCTGTCAAGGGAAAATATACAGACAGAATATTTTCCTCAAATGCAGTTTATATTGTCTGGACACAACAGTAGCCTCTGAATGACCTTTGTGGGCCTCAGAAGCAAGTGCTAATAACCATGATGAATACTCAGAAGACAAACAATTACACAATTTACACGATGTAAGTAAATGAGAGGATTGTAAATATTGCAAAGCAAGTAGTCTATCTATATTCTGTTAAGCATTCCCACATAGGCAGTCCGTTGAATGAACTGGGAAAAAGTAAGGCAAAGCAAAGCAGAGCGAGCCAACATATGTGTCAATGTAAACTATACATAACATTTACAACGGATGAACTGTGATATACCCTTCTAATCTGACAAGTTTACGTCAAGATGCGAAATCTAATAGTATGTAAGCAGTGTAGTTCTGGTGCTGTTTGAGGAATTGTAGCTGATTGCTGGCTAAAGTATCCTCAAGGTTGTTTGTTTGGAGACACTGCGCGTCCACGCTAAAAAGAAAGACGACATCAACACAAATGCCCAGAGCAAAACTGTCACGTACGATCTGTACTATTATTCTCAAATGTTTTCAGCGCACAGATGACAGCACGTGTCGTGATGGACAGTTATAGGTGGAAATGTTGAGGCTGATGTGCTACAGGAAAAAGCGTAAAAGTAAATCGTTCTGCAGCACTTCGCGTTACAGAATCACGCCAACTGTTCGCGTCGTGGACTGTCCAAGTGTGTGTTTCGGTCAGGGGCTATTTTAGTAGTTACGCCGATCGCACCCCTTGTTTCTTTTGCCCCCCTGTGAAGCGAAAACTTACCAGACTCCGAGCAGACCCGGCAACAGCCAAACCAGCGTCTCTTTTCTCCGGCGGCGATGCAGCAGGATCATCGTGCGGAAGCTCGGTTGTCCGAAATGAATTAGCTACTGCAAACCTTTGAGAGATGTGAGCGATGCTTAACACGGTGGTTAAAAGCGTCAGCGTATGCTGTCAGTTGCTGTCTAGACAAATGCACATAGCTAGAGTCTATAGTGTGTATGTGAGGCAGCAGAGGCGGTGTGGATGTGAATGGTGAATGCGGGATTTCGCTGATTGCGGCACCGCTGCGTTCATCCAGCGCAGATCTGCTGAGTGAGACGCTCTCGATGTTCCGGGAATTATTAGAAACCGCCTGTAGAAAAAGAGCTGACTGCTCTGCCTCAGAGACTTTACATCAAGCTGTGATTTATGAGTCCTTTACTTAGTTTTGCTGTTGTTTGGGAAGTGACAAATGCGACACTTAAAATGTTGCACCAGATGTGCAAAGTAGAGTAAAGACCAAAATTAACCATAGCATTTAGTCTATAAAGAAGATTAAATGTATCTCATTATGATTGTTTTTGATGGTGTGTGGATGAGCATGAATTTCTGTCAGTATTTTCCTGTCAGTCTTTAATAAAATTATGTTTTCGCCATTAAACAGGGTGACTAATCTTAAAGACGGCAAACAATCTACTAAAATGTCGTTGTTGTTATTTATAACGATTTGAATAATTTACTTATATGATATACTCTAGGCCTACATGCGGGAAGAGCTCGAGCGTATTGTTGCTATGGTAACCTTCTGACGCGATTTCTGTTCGCGTGCATATTTGGATCGTTTATGATGTTTCTGGGGTTATCATTTTTGATTAACTGAAGCATTTAGCATACTCTTAGCCTATATGTACAAATTATACCTTTTTCTATTAGAGAGGAAGAATCAGAATTTGGTTTGTTAGTTGAAACTTATCTTACTTTTTTATATTATCAGATGTCCCCGCAAGGATTGTAAATCCTAAATATGATGTTGTGGGGCCATAATTTTGGTCTTCGCAAAGAAAAGGCTTGAGCTTAACATCTTAAAAAAATCTGTTTTGTGAACGTTTTCTGTAGCCTATGGGTTAAGTTCAGATGATATAATTTAACATTTTACAGTAAAAAGATCATTGTATAAGTGTTTTCATGAAAAACAAATTATTGTGTATGTGTGTACCTACTTAACCATATTTTGAGAACACATTTGTACCTAGAAGTGAGCTAAATCTGCCAAGACCCCCTTTTGGGGATATGCTCAGTGGTAAAAATTTATTATTAAATTATTAAACTTTTTAAATTTTCAAACTTAGTTTATTAGCTCAACATTCATCTCACAATGCATCTATGCTCCCTTCAAAAAATCGATCAAATGATGGTATTTCAGTACAGAGGATATAAAAGGATGCAGACGTGCCTTGTTGCCATCCGTTCTCCTCATGCTACCTGCGGAGGCAGCATTTTTTCAGCTTTCAGACACAGCCTAGGAGCACTCCTGTTAGAAATCTGCCTTCCTCCTCCAACGCACCTGTTTGTAATTTTCAAGTGTTCCTGAAGATCTTAATTAGCTGGTTCAGATGTGTTTGATTTTGCAAGCAGATCTCCATGTACATAATACAGTGTGCATATGAACACGACAACATCTGTGCATTATCAAGTTATGATTTCATTACTTTGAAAATAAAGCTAAAATAGATCAAATCCACTAAGATTTGACAAAATGCCATGTTGACCCTCCAGGTGCATATGGTGTACATGGCAGATGAACCAATTTCAAAGCAACAGACCATTTTAAGACACTTTTGCAATATTCAAGGCCATATATGGCTTTGTGATCTGGAAGACATTCACTTCCTGATATATATAGCCTATAGGCTGTTCATTCAGCTTTATGCTCCATTATTGTCAGCACCATGGAGAGCTCCATGCAGCAAGAAGAGTAGAAAAAAGCACTTAACATACTCCTCAAAACAATCCTCTTCTCTTCGCCATCTTTCCTTGAATTTCAAACCAAGTAATAACATCGTTCAAAAAGTCATTCAAAAGCTAGAAATATGTACTTAAGAACATCACATGAATTCAGTTCATAGTAATATTCTACTATAATGATATGTTGGATATGTTTCGATTTATATTTGATCATAAATTTCTCACAAAACATTAAAATGCGGGAATGATTTCAGTATAAAGGCCAGTGCTCTCTCTTTATTGTGAAGTACTTTGTATTCAGATGTGCTCTGAAGCTCTGACACAAATGAAAGGAATGGAAAAAATCTCTATTATTTTGTCAGCCATTAACATTGTGAGACAAAATGATGAGGACCTGAGACGTGCCTGAGATATCCTCTGCTGGACTACACACACACACACACACAAGCACATTTTTAATGACAGTATGAAGAGGTATTTTACAAGCACAATAACATAATCGAGACTTTTAAGGTCTGAAATACTCATATATCATTTGTGTAAATTAGTTTTTAGTGATCTTTAGTGTCTCTTTTGTACTTGGATTTATATATATATATATATATATGTTTGTAGTGTTATAAAGTTTTAATACAATAATAAATTGTGTTCTTCTGTTATAATAGCATGCACAAAGCCTCCTAATACATTATCTATACTTGTAGTACATACATACTACGTAAACACAGAGAACAAATAGTCAAGTCACACACTTTCAGCATCAAAGCCCTGTGCATGTCCCTTCTGTTGCCAGGCAACTCAACCAACTCCTTATTCATGCTCTGCTGGTTTCTCGGTAGAGGAATCCCAACCCCATTTCTCCCCGCTTTCCCCTATTTTTTATCTGCCATCTAGCAACCTTTTATATCTGTCATTTTTTTTTCAGCTCACACATGAACATGCATGCATAAACATAGGCACAGATGAAATCTGATTTTCTGTCTGTTTCTGTGGTAACCTCCTATGCATTAATTTCATCTTGGGAATCTTTATATATCAGTTCATATCAGTTCAACTGGATTTTTTGTTGTTGTTGATAATCCATTTTTGGTAATTTTGCTAAATCATGTTGCCTTTAGATTGTTTTTTGCATCAACTTACTCATTTAATGTTAAATATTTAAATAAATAATGTTTTTCTAGCAAATTTAATACTTCAGCAGTTACATTTTTTGTTTATGCTTTATTTTATTTTATTTACTGTAAAACAGTAAAGTTTCAAGTGCACTGCAAGTATTATAAAATAGCTTTCTGTAATGAAAATAAAGTAAAATATTGGATTTGGGGGGGGGGGGGGGGTTTAAAACGTAAACAAAAAATTTTAAATGTAAAAATTTTTCCTTTTCAACTAAAATTTTATTTTTTAAACCCAAAAGTACATGCGCTAAATAAAACAATGGCGGCAATATATTCCCGTTGAACGGCCATTAATTCCACCAAGTTGTTTGCTCTCTCTGATTGTTCATTTATCATAAGTGACAACAAATCAAATCCTGAAAGGAAAGCGCTGTGCCGCTGTCAGTCTGTTGGAGAGGAGGAATCCAATTAGGAAACAATGAAATACACTCTCATTAAACAAACAATTATAATTTGGAGCAGCAGCTCTGCACACATATCCGAGATGTTTAAACATTCTCAACAGGTGCCAGAGGTGAAGTAAATACCATATTAGTTCCCTTTATTTGAAAGAATAAATGATTTAGTTTTGTGCTCATATTGTTTCTCTTTCATCACGACACACATTGTTAGCTGAGGAATCCATTGTAAATGTTCGGCAGTGTTTGTGAAGGCTTCAAATGGCTTCAGCCTGTTACCAGACACAAGCAAGCACACACTTGGTTGGATGCTCTGCCTCTGTGATCTTTCACATCTGATAAACCCTCACGACATCCTCACAGATGTCGCTTAAGGCAGAACTCTTTGTTAATGCCACCTGACAAGGAGTCGGCATCAGTTCCACCTTAAAAGGGCCCAATAAATGAAATCCAGCTTAGTTTTTGAGTCTCCCTTCTGGACAAGTCTGTGTGTGCGATGATTGTGCGCACAAGTGGACACATCTGTTCTGACAGATGCTTGTTTGTACCCAAAGATATGCTTTTCCAGAAGGTGCAAAGGAGTGAGGGGAGGTTAATGGAGTACTGTCTTTCTCTGTTTAGCCTTGTGTGGGCATTGATAGCTGTATCTCATACAGGCAGATACTGATTCCATAACTAAAAGAAATGAGCAGGGAACCGCCGCGTTATGCTATTAAAGCAAGATCTTAGATAAATGTGCATGGATTCCCGGTTCTCCATTCAGCGCTGCTAATCTCAAATTCTGCTGGTTAGTCAAAGCAGAATCAGCTACACAAAAAGCTCTCAGACAAAATGGAGAGACGGATGAAAAAGCACCGAAATGCAGAAAAACAATATGGATTGGGGGTCCAGTGGATTGTACCAGATGCAGGCTTTTAAGAGCAGGTTAATAGAAGGAACAGCAGGCACACGGCGAACTTATTAATGTGTATTGACTAAGTCTGCCCACAACGCCAATCCACAGAGTGAAATTTAGATTGGTGTTAGGTTTTTGCCTTGGTTATGGTAGTCAATCCTTTGTATTGAATGGGTGCCATCAGAAACACAAGTAATCAAGTAATCCATGTGAATTTTACAAGTTAACATCTTGTGATTGAAACACAATTCTGTTAACAAGACGTTTTTAGCTTCAAACTGTTGCTTCCTTAAAAATCCTATATTGCTTTTTCCAAAGAAAATGTTTTTCTTTTCCAATAAGGAGAAAAATATATACAGATCAAGCACCCTTTATATGCACAAAACAGTTATTTTGGTTGATTTTGATATGAAATGACAACAGGGGATTGACTAATTCACTGGAGGGTATGTTATTATGAATTATTATTTTGTCCAAAATGTATGGTGTAATGCTTAGATGATGGGTTTGTTTCTTACAAACATGCCGCTTTTCACTTCATTAGACATTTATTGGTGGATTTAAAGCATCACTTGTGAATTATTGTGATGTTTTTATCTGCTGTTTGAACTCTCATTCTGACGGCACCCATTCACTGCAGTTCTGATGAAGAAACAAAATCATCTACATCTCGGATGGCCATAGAGTAAATGTATTTTCAGCCAACGTTCTTTATTCCTTTAACTTTATGTACCAAAAAACTGAAACTGAAATAATAGTAAATAAAAACTGTATATACGTATATTGTCACGAGAGCAAGGCGAGGAGACGTGCGGGTTCATTTGCAGGCTGTTTATTTATCACACAGAGCAGAACAGA
>JAUCNO010001053.1:8418698-8442993 GCA_032353835.1 Enteromius viviparus
ACACAGAGAGTTTGCTGGGCACTGAAGTGCCATCCCCAGATTTGGGCTGGCACTTCCAGCTGACTGTGACATATATACTGTATATAAAAAAGAATAAAAATCGCATAATACAACAAAATGACTTTTAATTTAATATAAAAAAAAGAACACAAAAAAAGGTTTATAAAAACTATAAAAGGATTTCAATGACATTGAAATAACACTGGTTTGTGCTGTTTGGTTGTTAAGCTAAGAGGGGCTTTTTTAGGACCTTGACATTTTTGAGGTGCACAATACAAAATAAGGGGGTATAAATATGATCACCCACACAGAAGGAGATTAACTGAGCCATGTTGGCTTTGACAACACTTTATTTCAGTCAACAGGGGAGCTGTCTCTTTGCCCAGGCAGAAAACTGAGAACAGCAAATTGAAAAGCTGTTAAAAGTAAGCCCACAGTAGCTCATTCAAGCGTTTACACTTGTCAAGATTGTTGATGTTAGTAATGAAAACTCCGAAAATGTTTGACAGATGATATATTGAGCGAACAGTAGATTTTGATTCCCATTTTCGTAGCATCATTAGTAGAATATATCATACTGAGAAGCCCATTACAACCATTATCATGAAGCTACAATAGACATATATTGAAAATACCATATAAACAACATCATGTCACTGTCGCAACATTAAACTAATGCCTGGACCTTAGAAGCATCAGCGTTTGATGTAACATACACAGGAGACCAACAAGTTGCTCTCAATTCAACAAGCAAATTAAAAATGTAAATCTACCCAAACTATTTGGAAAATCTCAGGAGCATTTTCCATTCATTGTGAACCAAAGAAACAGCAGTGACTCAAATGCAGTGCTAATTCCACTTGAGACTGTGCTCATGGATCAAAGTCTCCACAACAATACAAAGGACTGTGGTGCTTTAAACAAACTCATTGAATCATTCACCTTTAAAGCATGTGTGGGCGTCCGCTTTGATGGTGTATTGCTTATGGCTGAGAATTAGATGCACATCTGCATGATGTGTGTGAAAGCTATTCGGAATCAAAAAATAAAGTGCTATATTTAATTTGACGCAAAATGCTACATCAGGCAATATATAAAGGTGCAGTGATCCGTCTTACAGACACTGTAGTGCAGTTATAACAAAAAAAAAATCACAACTATCACATTTAGTATGCGCTTTTGATTTTAAACAGTATGTCATTAATGCACAAAATACTGCCATTGACAACTTGAGGTTGATATTTTATAAATATATAATACACAAATGTAGTTAAATAAAAAACAGAGGTATGTAAGAAAATGCAAGTGAACACTGCATTAAAATGCAAATGAAAAATCAGGTAAATACTCATAAGTCCACCTACAAAAATAAAGTTGTTGGAATAAGTTAAATTGTCCTGTTAAAGTATGATACTTTTCATTGTCCTGGCAGTGGTCAGATTGTAAGAAGGGCTGTAAAAAGCAGAATGCTGCCATACAGACACATCAAAAGTACACTGAAGAATCTGTACAAAAACTGCTATTATACTTTTGTAGTATGGAGGAATGATTATATGTGTAATAGCTAATGGCTCACTGGGAGGGCACCATGTTCTTACCACTAGGCTCTCTGTTGAGATATGTGGCCCAGTAAACCAGGTTAAAACTGCCAAAAAGCACTGGAAAAATGATGCGTGACATACGGTCAATCTTGCTGACGCTGTTGAAGGTCTTCAGTGCTTCTTTAGCCACTGGCTGTGCTTTACTGGGCTCCGCTGTGGCGCTCTTCGAGACAGTGGGCAGAGCTGAGTCCTTTGCGATGTGGGGCGCGTAGTTTGCCACGGCGACTGCATATGCGTTATTCTTTTTAATAATGGACATCTCCGTTTTCTGGAGTCAGAAGAAATTTGTCAATTATATTAGGATAAATGATATAGTAATATTAAAAAAGAGGGAGGGTATTCGAAATGGGAGTTTAAAAGTACAGTTTCGCTGAAAAAGGAAAATTGCAGAAAATGTACTCACCCTCAGGCCATACAAGATCACATCAGAACAGATTTAGAGAAATGTAACGTTACATTACTTGCTCAACACTCTGCAGAGTGAATGGGTGCCGCCAGAATGGGAGTCTAAAAAATATTCCACCACTACATCAGTTAACATCTTGTGCTGCATGTCTGTAAAAAATCTTTCAATAAGATATAAAAGCCTTTTCTAACTTCAATCAAGCTTATTCTATTCTAAATAAATGTAACTTTGATGTGAGAGGACAACAGGAAGTTGTGTGGATGTTTTTTAGCTGTTAGGAGTTTCTCTGATGGCACCTATTCACTGCAGAAGATCGATTGGTGGGTAAGTGATCTAATGCTACATGTCTCCATGTCTGTACAGATGAAGAAACAAACTCTGGCCTGAGGGTGAGTACATTTTAAGCTATCATTTTTTCCCCTTGTGCTGAATTACCAGTGTTAATTTTTCCTCATCTAAATAACTCTCTTCTCAATGACAATAATCAAAGCTATCAGATGTGCTCCACTCCAAAATCAAAGCCCAGTCTGTGTCGTCATGGTTACCTTATCACTGACAATGCTCTTGCCATCCCAGGCCCAGCCGCGCTTGGTGAAGTAGTTTACCGTGGCAAACTCGATAAGAGCAGAGAAAACAAACGCGTAGCACACAGCGATGAACCAGTCCATGGCTGTGGCGTAGGCCACCTTTGGTAAAGAGTTTCGAGCGCTGATGCTCAGAGTGGTCATCGTTAGCACTGTAGTCACACCTAGACAAAAATATCACAAAAAACAACAAAAAGACTCAGTATGTACCGCATTAGTGAGCCCAGTATGTACCGCATCAGTGCAGCATGCCTCGCTTCAGATAATTACCAGCATTTATGCCGTTTGCTCATTTGTGGAAGAGACAGCACAGATGTACACTTGTAATCAAAAATGCCCTGGGCTAATGAAATTGTGTTCATTTCAGCAGTCAGTCATATGCCCTAAGTGGACCTCCTGTCCTCATTTCATATAGATGATCTTCTGTTTTTTGGTAAACTATTTTAATGAATTTTTGCATCCTCTGGGAAAATAAATCAACCTAAATATATTAATCGTTATAACAAATATCAGGGAGAAAAATGCACAAAAATGCTACTTTATCTCACATTTATCTTTTCAATCAACTCAAGGCATTTCTTTCAGGTTGACAAATAAAGGACTTTTCAGTAGATGATTGAATAGCTTTGTTTGAAAAAGAAAAGTATTATTCTAGAATGACTGGGGTGATTTTATACAGGAGTGCATCTCCATGGAGAATAAAAATGATTCATTTACTTTTATGATTATAAAAAATGTCTTTTTACTCTGAAGATCTGTTTAAATGCAATACGTGTCATTTTGGCAGAGTGATTTGGAGAAAAACTTTGAGAAAAATTAAGTCTGCTCATTACAAGAAGCAGCTCAAATCTCTTTCAGTAACCATTAAGTGCACAGTTTATAAAGAAAATCTTCCCACTGTTTAAACCCCTTCAATGTGCATGAATGTGCGATTTTATGTAATGTTATTATACTATAAAATAAAAGTTTGTTTTCAGTAAGATTTTTTTAAGAGTTTTAAAATTTCAGCAAGGATGCATTAAATCAATTAAAGGTTTTGTAGGATTTTTATTTAAAATAAATGGATGTTTTTTTTTTATACATTTCATTTTAAAATACATTATAATAAAAAACTACATTATTACATTATTTGAAATAGTAACAGTATTTCACAATATTGTTACTATTTTAATATATTATATTATACTATTATACTATTATAATACTATAGTGTTATACCTACACTATAAAATAAAGAAATACAGTGTTTAAAAAAATAATAATTGAATTTTATAGCATAATTTCTTTATTTTCAAATGTTATACCATAGTAATTTTCGCAATTTTCCTGTAAATAAATCAACAAACATGCTGCCTGGTTGAGCCATTTGCTATCTGTGCTGGTCCTGCGTGCACAATGCATAATTAAGATTTGCAATTATGATTTAATTTTTTTTTATTTCATCGTGACAGCATAAACAAATGATGACCAAATGATCATATAACCAGCATTTTAAAGAGCCAATTTACAGCAGGTGCCTGGATCACAGTAGTGGAGTTGTCTCAATAAAGTGTACCATACACGGGTAGTTTACTGCATCCCCCGCTACTGAGCACTGATGCAAGATGTAGAATTGTGGTGCGCAAATTACACTCAGCAATTCATGAGTGTTTACCTCATTTGCATAATTCCTTTAGTGAATTGGCCACTAAAACAACAAAGCGTGTGAATAAAAGACGCTATCAGCGTTTCATTCTTAGCGAATTTCCCCTGTGAGTCTGTGTTTAATTTAAATGTTTGGATGCAAAGGTTTCCTCCTACTGAATGAACAAAAATACATTCAAGCACATAACTGGGCAAATTTTTCACCTACAAAAACATAGAAACACACACGGCGGCCAATTTTGTTTAGCTGTTTGCCTTTGCTTGCAGCCATCTCAAATTCCTCCCTAGAGTTCAGAAGAAAATTGAAAATGCTAGAGAAAATCAACGCATTTACACATTCTACACCAGTTTTAACCGTGACTGCATCAGTAATTTAATCTGAACTACACAAACAGCAAGCTGAATTGATTTTTCATCAAAAAAATGTACACAGCCAACAAATAAATATGTGCCGGAGTAAACTGAATTAAAAACCTTTCCACTTTATGTTCTGATTACACAATGCTCACATGCTCACCCACCAAAAACTGTGCGTGCGGGGACAGACTCTCGGTTGAGCCAAAAAGAGACTTGGGATAAGATGACAGTCATTATGCAAGGCAGGTACGTCTGTATCACAAAGTACCCAATCTTCCTCTTCAAATGGAAGTGGGCAGTCATCACTGTATATTCACCTACACAGCAGGAGAGAAACACAGGGGAGGGAAGAACGACAGATAGGAGCATATGGATCCAGATGATTTTTTGACTGCTTGTGAATGTCTTACCTGTACTGGACTTGATGGTTTCCTTGCCAACGGTCTGTCCTGTTAAGTCATACTGGTTAAGTCTAGATCCATCTGGAGCTACTTCCACCGATAAAGTGGCATCACGTGTCCAAACGTATGTCACCTCTGTCAGCGTGTAAGCATCTACACACAGACACAATATATTTTTACAGAACCCAAAGCATAGGCAGACACTAAGCATCACTGGGGAATAAAGTAAATGATTAGCATTTCTGCTTACAGCTGCCAAATTTAAGCGGACATGAATGGAAGTCCATTGGAAAGTCCTCAAGATGCATTGGGCATTCAGCTTGCACTGTCAACCTACACAGATATACATAAATCACCCCGCAAAATGATGTGATTACTAGGGCTGTCAATTTAATTTAATACACTTAATTATAAAAATCATAAATTGTATTAAAAAAAAAGATTTTTTTCTAAAGATAAACATATAAACAGATGCATTTGAAAACCATTAAAGAAATCTTGCTGACTCCAAATGTTAGTATGGTAGTGTATTGCTGATTTATGGTCTTAAGATTTTACAGGTTTTTAAGGCATTTTTGTTAATTGAGATGGGAATAAAATTATATTTTGACTTCCAAAGCCACCTTTGTAATGTTGTATTCATCTGTAGCTATAATGCCTTTCAATTATCTTGATTTTGGGGGTTTTTCTAATGAAATATTGATATATGTGATAAATGATGTATAGTTTGGTGAACTAATTAGCATACCAGGTAATTACTTTGATGAGTTTATTTGAAAAGTCTAGTACAGGGGTACCTCATGGTGTACAGTAGAGTGCCGTTCTCCATAATCCGCAGTAGTTTGTTAGGCATGGTCATGTTGTGAGCCACAGATTTCTTGCCATTGTGAAAGAAAGTGTCCGGAGTCCATATTTTACTGGCCATCAGGTTGTTGAGACGCAGGATGTTCATTGGACCGTTAAACTTCAGTCGCTCGTCTGTCCAGCGTTGACGAAAAAACACATCCACTGTGTATTCCTGAGAAAGGAGTGACATAGCAGGGGAGATAAGAGTGCAAGGGGGCAAGACATTCTTCAGTAGCCGACAATCTATACCTGACACAGAAAATATTTTCATTCAGTGTGGGATCCAAAGTCTAAATCCTGCCTATAGTCTGTTTCAATCTTTATGGGATAACCACTTATCCACCCACTTATTCAGCCACAAAGATTAGTTTAATTTATTAAAACAAAAATTTCATTAATCATCAATGCATTTAATTTATCAAAAGAGACGATACAGGCATGTATATATATATATATATATATATATATATATATATATTATTTTTTTTAACATTCTATTCATCAAAGAATTCTAATAAAAATGTATCAAAGTTTCCACAAAAATATTAAGTTGTTTTCAGCATTCACAAAAATCAGCAGATTAGAATGACTTCTGAAGGATCATGTGATAATGAAATAATGGCTGTTGAAAAATCAGGTTTGCATTATAGCAATACATTACATTTTAATGTTTAAAATTTTAAATAGATTCAATTTAAATTTTATTTAAACTATTTAAATAGAAAACCATTATTTGAATTGTTAATATAGTTTACAACATTACTGTTTTTGTTTGCTTGTTTTTGTGTTTTTAATCAAATAGTGTGCATAAAATTGAAAAAAATCTTACTGACACTAAATATTTCGATAGTAGTGTATATTTTAAGATCACATGCTAATTATTTTTTCTTACTTGTTTGCTTTAATGGCATATCTAGATTTAATCAGAACCAAAATTAGAATCAGAACAAGTTTTACTGCCAGGTATGTTTACACATAAGGAATTTGTCTAAGTGACAGAAGCTTCCACGGCACAACAAAATGACAATGACAAACAAGACACAAAAACAATATATAATACTAATAGAATAAGTAAATAGGAAATAACAGTATACAAAGATAATTAAAGATGTGAAAATATACACAATATACAAAATGTGTGTACAGGTATGTACAAATGCAATTGAAATTTGATTTTAAATCTCAGATATTCAATGACCTTTCAAAGACAGCTAAAAGAAAAGCATTAAAAGTAAGACTTGAATGGGCTCCCTCAGTAAGTGTCAGCAACTTTTCAGTTCACTCAATATGTTCATTGTCTGTGTGTAATGTGTGTTTCATCTTCCTCGCTATAGTACTAGAGAGTTGCAAAGTGTCAGAAGCGCTTCACATCACTGCATTATATCCCAGTCCCTCAGGCACTGTGCTGCCATGCACCGACCCCCGGGGTGAAGGCGGGCATCCAGTTTCCATGGCAGCACAGAGACAGAAAAACACAATGTTATGTACATAAAAGATAATACTTATTCACTCCCACACTCATACAGGAAAGATAATATTGTGTGACAGTACATGCTGTCACAGGAGCGCCAGGGCTCCCCAGCAGAGCCCATCTGTAATGCTTCATTTCCTTCTCGTTCTTCCATCTATCCTCCAAGTTAATTCCAGTACAATAAAATCTAAAACCGTCACCTCGAACAAACTATGAGGAAAGCTTGCCTGGTCATTTAACGTTTTGCAACATTACCCTCTATCACGAAGGAGAACTCCTCAAGCAAAAAGACAATACTTGTCACTTTCCATTGTGTCATATCATAAACACACGGCCTGAAGGGACTGGCACAGTAAGACTGATAAAAATAACCTACTTTTTTGATCCTCCATAGTATGTGTCTATTATTAGACGTTATATTGTTCAAAGGTACGTGAAATCGTGGAACACTAAAACTAAGACTGATAAAGCAAAAAGCAAGATTTATGAGAAATAACACTATATGTGATGCTGATTTAGTATATCTGAGACCATATCAGAATCAGCAATAATATTCATTCTGAGGAATCAAAACTCTCATGATCTTTTGACATTGTGCTATAAATATAAGAACTCCAAACTTTCTTGTTATTCTGAAATGAAATTATGTTGAAGCCAGTCTGCCACTTTATGACATGAAAGTGTGGATAAACACTGCCTCTGCACCTGCTTCTACATCACTGCTTGTTCAGCCCACCCACCGATTCACACAAAGCCATTTTTAATGAAGTTCAAGACCTCTACACTTTCACACACTTGGTACTTGGTCCTGAAACTAAAAGACAAGGGTGTTGCTGGATCCAATAGTAATGACAGTAATCTTTTTTATCACATGGTCACTATTGCTTTGTTTTTTTCTTACAGATATGAGTATTTATGTATTTTTGACCTAAATGACAGAGGTGTTCATCTATGAAGGATGTACTGTCAAAAATACACAACTGCTAGCCAATCACAGGAGTGAGTATAGCATCAATCATCTTAGTTGTTAACAAGTAGTGTAGTAATCTGTATAGGCCATAATTTATATATCTACAATACAATTTGAAAGTTTTTGGTCAGCAAGGACAGTTGATCAAAAGGGACAGTAATTTATAATGTTTAAAATATTTTTATTTCAATGCAGGTTTTTTTTTTACTTTATATGCATCAAAAAATCGTAATTTTTTTACCAATTTTCATAAATGTATTAAACTGTTTTTAACATAATAATAAGCAGCAAATTCATGAGCACCAGATCATGTGACATTGAAGATTGGATTAATGATTATGAAATTCAGCTTTGCATCACAGCAATAAATTAAATTTTAAAATACATCAAAATATATAAAAACATACTGAAATAATAGAAAACAGGTATTTGAACTTTGAATAATAGTCAAAATATTTTTGTTTTATTACATTATTTTTATTAAATCAGTGCAGGCTTGATGAGTGTAAGAGACTTATCTTACACTTTTAAATGGTACCGTAAATGTAAACATTATTTAGGATGCACAACATTCATAAATGAATACTGTGGAAACCTGTACAGAAACGTAATAGAGCAGTGCTGTGTTTGGCATTATATACAAATAATGCAACTCTCTCGTCACAGGTGATGGTCGGATAACCGGAGATACACTGCAGATTTAAAAATCATGATTTCCCAAAAGCACAAGGGTAAAAAACATGACAGAAATACCCAGTGCGATGATCGTCCTGACATAATACGGTCTTTACAAACAGAGATTTTTCTAGTACAGGATAGTGAGAGCGTTCAGTGGGATTTAGAAAACACAAAACTGGCCAGTAAAAGATTCTACATAATGAATGAACGAATGAAAAATCCTGTTCTAAATATTTGAGAGCAGACAGTGTGAAGTGGGGAAAAAGAAGAGTACTGAGAAAAGCTTTTAGCCAGCAGCAGGTACCAAATGCTATGAATAGACAACAGATGGAAAACAAGGATTGAGGGAAAGAGATGATGTGGTATAAAAGGAGAAAATGTGAGATAACCAACAGGAAAATATTAAATATTTCTGAAAAATAAAAATTGGACTCTCACTATACATCACACAAATCATCAGATATGAGAAGAGGAATGTCTTACCATGTCTGTATCTGATACTGGTCCAAAACTGGTCACATATATATCAGTCTTCACCTCCGTCACTCGATCTATGTCACACAGCAAAAGAACACTACAAATTACAAAGTTATCAATCAGGAACTCCTCATTCATAAGTCTACTCATGCCTCATATGCTATATGGTTGTAAATGATTTAATTTCAGCCTGCTCCTCAAATAAAACTACCGAGGGCTTGGAATAGAGCAGATGAGTCATGTGTACTTTTATTACTGTGTTTTTTGAAGCTTGATAAATCAGCATTCACTTTTTCTGGATGGAAAACGGAAGCTGCTTGAGATCTCCTTTGTGTTTCACTCATGAAGGGAAGCTAATTTGGGGTTCAAATGACGTAGAGGTGAAAAAAAAAGATTTTATTCTCCAAATCTGAGTGCACCATCACTTTAGCTTATCTTTAGTGGAACCATGGCAACACTTCATTCTGGCTCTTGGATCAACTGCATGTCCGCTGACTCCTGTGAATGTGTGTTTTTTTTTGTGCTCGTCTCTCTAAATCTCAAAAAAGAAATGCTCACAAGCAATCTATTTGCCTCATGGTGGGCATCGCTCGATCCAAGATGTCTTTTATGTTGCCAAGCCCAGAGCATTCAAACAAAAGCAAGGGCCACATAAATACAAACTAACACTGAGAGACAGAGCAGGCAGGGTTTGTCGATTGTTAAGTGGAAATGAGATTGCTGGCTTATTCAGTCAGGCGTGGCTCGAAATTTCTCAGGTCATCAACACCTCATTATAATTAGTTTATCAGTGGTAAAATTAGTGACAATGCACATAAACAATGAGTCACTTAAATGTTTTACACATAATGCCACATTTTACTGATTTCAGACAATATTTTTTTCCCTTGTTGTGCTATTTATAAAATTCCTGAACAGAAACAACATATTAATAGATCATAAAATGTGTATAACTGTAATATCTACTTCAGAAAATGTGGCACTAATTTGCATAGATTTTCCTATTTACCTCCAAGACCAGGTCTCAGCCTGTTGTCGTAGCCATCAAGCAGCCGGTCCAAGATCCGTGTGAAGAGGGTAATGTTGTTTTTAAAGGCATCTGAGCCGGATACATCTGTCTCAGAACTACACAAAATACATATGGCATCTCAAAAGTCTGTTACATAAACATATAGGCTACAGAGTTGCACGCAGAAAAAGCTGTTCTCTACAAACCTTGTCCCATAAAGTTATGAGAGGATGACCATCTGGCAAAAGCACTAACATGACAGCTGTGCCAAAACACCTGAGACTTCATCTTAGCAAACTTATCTCCAAATGGCCAAGCTATTAATTATTCCCTCGAGGTGTGTGCATATTTACATATACATTTGTATGAATTTTTTTTTTTTTTTTTTTTTTTTTGTGAAAAAATTCCCTGAAAAAAAGTTGAAGTTGAAATTGGCATACTATCATTCTGTAGTTGCAACTGACTAACATTACAGAAATGTTCAGTATCATTGAAGGTCAATCACAAGTACTTTAAATGTCATTTACCACAGAAAATAATGCAATCAAAGTAATATCTAACTGAATTCCTCTTTCAGACAACAGGGACACAATGCAAGTGATGTCAGTGTACAGATCTGTGGTGGTAATTCAACATTCTGTCTTTTGAGATTAACTGCATTGAAATCAGAACATTCCTTTGAATTGTGATTTAACTGTGTATAAATGGACAGTTCAGCTAAAAATGAAAATTGTGTCATCATGTACTTGTGTCCTTTCAGAAATATATGACTAAGGTTCTTCTGTGGAAGATCTTTCGAGAAATGTTGGTAAAATCAACCGCGCGCTCCCTTTAGAAAAAAATCATATTTTGTGTTGCTTACCATGCACGCCATAACGCCAGCAGAAACATGTAGATTAGAAATCCATGCGAATGACCCCACAGCCGACTCATTGTTCAGTAAATTCCCTGCCAAATAAGATATTTAATTCTGCAGGTAAGTCTGAACAATTATTTAAATGAGAACGAAGCAATGCAAAACTTCCAGTGACATTTATTTCTGCTTGTAAGCGTTTTGCGTTCGCGCACACGCATCTCCAGAGCGCGCACTCGTGGTCATGAGCTGCCGCCAGACAGCGACCCTTTGTTTCAAAAGTTTTACAATTTGCAAATATAACAACTATACCTGCGACGTGTTTACATTTTAAAAGAGATCGTTTAAAACTGTCCAAACAGAAAAAGCGTGCATACAACTGTCGCTAAGTTTAGATGTTCAGACTGTTCACAGCCTCAGGAAAGAGATTGTTAATTCACAAAAAACAAACAAAAAGTATATAATACATAACAAATTACCTTCGTTTTGCCGAAGCGCAGATGCTTTGAGAAAAAGAAACAAGAAAAGTTGTGCCTCTAGAGCTCAGGCTTCCTGAGGCGTCTCACCCGTAGATTCACGGAAACTCCCAGGGCGCGCGCAAAGGCATATAGACTGGCACGTGAGCTTACTGATATGGCTTCTTTTATCCAATCTTTGTGTAAACTATCCAGAGACGTTCCCTGGTCACCAAGACACACAATCCATTTGTATAGCCCAAGCTGCTCGTGTGAGGGCTGAAGTGGCTTGTATGAAATCCATATAGCCTAGGCGTGAGCCTGGAGAGCATCAAGTAGCCAAAAGACGCAAGAGGGTACACCGGGTCCTAGAGCCAGCACAGCTCACATTTTTGCCCACTGGAGAGCGCACGAACATCAGGACTACACATCAATAACATTTATGCATTTATTCCACCTGTTGGGTTAAACAATGATAGTAGCTATTAATTTTGCAGTTGTCTTATGCTGTTCCAAACTTGCATGACTTTGTGTGCGAAAATAAAAAAGATAAGTCACTGGTCACCAAAATTGTTTTCCATATTATTCCAAATATGTTGACAAGCAGTCAACTCGTAACACAAGGTATTAACTTTACATAAAAAACACTGGCCCATGTGTTTTTACTTGTTTGTTTACACACATAAACAACTTTACTTGGCATTTAATTGTGTCTGTTACCATGGCTAATACTTTATTGACGTTTGTTGGCATTTTCTGACATATAAAATTTATTGCCAGAGACCAAAACAAGCTCTGCAGGCAGAATGTACAGAAAGCTAAAACACTGACAGGGAGCATATAAGAAATATGTCAGGACCAAGTCACATGAAATGCAAATATACAACATATGTAAACATATTCAGCTCATTGATTTCTGAGAGAAAGATTACATGCATTTATTTGTTGTCCATGATGTTTAATCTCAGTCTCTTCAGCTCATATGAGCATTTTTCTACATTGCTCAAAAATATCCTCAGATGTGGCCCACTATACACTTTCAGCACTGTGCTTGGGTTTCAGATTTACTCAGGCCATCCCATATGTATGAGTTTGCTTCTTCATCAGAACAGACTTGGAGAAATTTAGCATCAGAATAAGAGACCAACGGCAGAAAAACACACCAAAATAACTCTAGTTTATCAGTTAATGTGGTGTGACATTAAAAGCGGTTTTTGTGAGAAACAAATCTTTCAGAAACAAAACATTTCAAAACAAACTCGTATATAGCCTGAGGGTGAGTACAATTTCAGAAAAAACTAAGTTAATTTTGAATTGAGCTATTGCTTAAAACTCAGGACACTCTTGGGAAACTTCTTTTTTTTTAAGTAAGTGAACTGTAAGACTCTGAAAAAAAACCCACAACATTGGTCAGATCATATTCTGAATCCAAAGAAAAGACAACACATTGTTACAAAGTGCCTATTCAATTTTTCAACACTAAACAATACTGGTTGCAATATATTGATATTCCCTGTAAGCGTTCATTTGTGGCTTTATTACTTTATACACAGGCCAATATACAAAGAATGATTTAAAAAATGTAGTTTTTTTCCAATCCCACAGATGAAAAGGGGAATGTGTGTGTGTAATACTAACATGATATATTTATTGTTTGTATTGTTTGATTATTGTATGATATTGTTATTGTTCCTTTAGAGACACGCGAACCTTTTAATGCCATTGTAGGTGCCAAAATATTACCTTCTGTAAGTGAGATTATAGTGCCACCTGCTGCCCAGGAAATAATGTGCTTCTGCAGGAATTACAAGAAGAATCACAATTTCTTTTTACACACATATTCTGGCTCTAAAGAGGGTTTAAAGATAAATAAATACATATATAAATATTGTCTACATTAGGTGTTGCGTGAGTGAAAAAATCGTAGGCTGATAAAATTTGACTGATTGCTGAAAAAAATAGAGAGGATTCAGAAAAACACGCACAACACGTATTTATGTATGCATCTGAAACAGCACAAAAAACACCCCATTAAGTGTCATGTTTGAGAAACATGGAGAAGAAATAGCCTGGACATTTGATCTTATTTTGTGCAGAACGGAAGTGATTCTCTCATCCCTGCATGTGTTAACAGAATGTCGTCAGCGCGGTCTCCATGGCAATACATCACACACCGCGAGACGCATTCGCAGGAAGCTGACGTGATCAGTTATTATCAGTTAGTTATTTTCCTAAAAAAATGCGTCGTCTTGCGTTTGTGTACGTGTCTGGGTTAGGCTCTGAGTCACCGTGTCACTGTATGTATCTGATGACTGATTAATCAGATGCGAGCATAAATATAGTCTACATCCGAGTGATGCATTAATGAGAGAAAGCAGAGAACAGCAATAAAGGGACTTTCAGATTGAGAGTGCTTATGTCAAACTATATATTTATGTAATATTTTTTCAATGTGTTATGTATTTGCATAATGTTTACTTATTGACTTTTATCTTAAGAAATGTATACTTTTATTTAGCAAGGTTATATAAAGTGACTTATTGTTCTAAAATTAACCAGCACAATAGTTTCCAGACTGATAATAAATCAGCATGTAAGAAGGTTTTCTGAAGGATCATGTGACACTGAAGACTGGAGTGATGGCTGATGAAAATTCAGTGCTGTGACACAGAAATAAATTATATTTTTTATATTTTAAAAAATATTTTAAAAATGTATTATATTTAAAATAGCAAACCAATGTTAAAGATTGCAATAATATTTTACAAAATTAAATTTTTTCCCCCTGTATTTTTTTATGTCTTGATGAGCATAAAAGACTCCACTATGAATCTTATTTATTCCAAACCTTTTAACAGCAGTGTATATGTAGTTATTATTATTGATTTTTTTTTTTCTTATCATAACCTTTGTTGAAAAAGGGCTCCTAGGCAAGAAATAACTAACCATGATTAACAGAGAAGGTAAACATTTTTTGTTAAAAATTATTATATAATGGAGATTTCATTTGATTGGTGGTAACAGTTTGAAAGAAAAAAAGACAACACAAGTCTTCAGGCTTGTCAGGCTTCATGCAGTTATTATTGATTTCACCACAAATATTCAAAACATATAGCACAACACAGCTCAACTTGCTAACATTTTTGTACAAAGAGTAAAAAGAGAACTATGCTTAAGACCAAAAAAAAGAAAAACTTAGTTTGCTGTACAGACGAGACATTTTTATCAGCATCTAAAAGATAAGTATTTCATTGTAGGAATATTTGTCCAAGCGTGAATTCGTTACAAAATTAGTTAACTAAACTGTCATTCATTAAATAAAAAAAACACTTCTTTTTTTTTTGCTGTACCCACAAATGGCTACAGAAAAGCGAATAGCAAAACAAGATTATTAAAAAGAAAATAAAGGAATAACACAGCGATTTAAGTAATCCATGGGTTCTAAGATCAGTGATCAGATCACAGCCCACTAAAAATCAATAAAGTTTTAAAATATTGGAATACCTCATCAGAACCACAGAAACCTTTGAATACTTGAATACATGAACACATCCTGGCTGCTCTGCTACAATGACAGTCACTCGTGTTTTTTGCTGCGCTCCCTCACGAATTTCAACAGATTCTTGTAACTATGCTCAGCTTTGGATCTCAAGGCCACTAGGTGGAGTCAGTGGCTTTAATCGGGGCTCATAGAGAGCTGAGAGAATATAAGGGTTCTCCACTGCATCTCTCCAGCCCTTGTAAAAGATCAACATGTTTTATGTCCATGAGTGTATCCCAGAGGGAGCAGGCGAGTCAATGGCTGCTTACAGGATGGCACAGAAAAACTTCTTCTCCCTGAAGGGGTTCTCGGACGCAGGCACGGGGGAGAGCAGGGGATCCTCTTTAGCGTGGGCTTCGCAGTACGATGTCAGATCTGCTGCTGCTTTGGAGACCTGATGTTGATTCATGAAAACACAGTCAGTCACCAAAAATGCTCCTAACCAAGTTAACATGCTTAAAATAACATGTTGATGTTCGTCTGACCTTTATCCTGTCAATATTGGCCTCCATCTTGAGCTGCTCCACCAGTTTGCGAGCCTGAGCAATGCTAGCTGTGTTGTTGGTGGCCATGAGGCTGCCAGTTCAGGCCTGCTGCGCTGAACACAAATAGAAGAACAAATTTAGCATATTGACATGACAAAGTATGATGAGGATAAAGGATTTTAAACACAGCGGGAAAATTGATACAGAGGAAATATGATGATCAGTTATGCACCAGTGTGCATTAACTTTATTTAAGCATTTGCTAAAATCATTTAAGTTTTTTTTTTCCTCATTAATGTACACACAGCACCCCATATTAAAATAAAAACACAGAATTGTTGACATTTTGGCAGATTTAAAAAAAAAAGAAAAAGTGAAATATCACATGGTCCTAAGTATTCAGACCCTTTGCTCAGTATCCAGTAGAAGCACCCTTTTGATCGAATACAGCCATGAGTCTTTTAGGAAAGATGCAACAAGTTTTTCACACCTGGATTTGGGGATCCTCTGCCATTTCTCCCTGCAGATCCTCTCCAGTTCGGTCAGGTTGGATGGTAAACGTTGGTGGACAGCCATTTTTAGGTCTCTCTAGAGATGCTCAATTGGGTCAGGGCTCTGGCGGGGCAATTCAAGAACAGTCACAGAGTTGTTTTGAAGCCATTCCAACGTTATTTTAGATGTTTGCTTAGGGTCATTGTCTTGTTTGAAGTTAAACCTTTGGCCCAGTCTGAGGTCCAGGATATCCCTGTACTTGGCCGCATTCATCTTTCCCTCGATTGCAACTAGTCGTCCTGTCCCTGCAGCTGAAAAACACCCCCACAGCATGATGCTGTCAACACCATGCTTCACTGTTGGGACTGTATTGTAGAATTAAGGCCAAAAAGTTCTATCTTGGTGTCATCAGACCAGAGAACCTTATTTCTCACCATCTTGGAGTCCTTCAGGTTTTTTTAGCAAACTCCATGCAGGGCTTTCATGTGTCTTGCACTGAGGAGAGGCTTCCGTCAGCCCACTCTGCTATAAAGCCCCAACTTTCTCCCATTTCTTGACTGCCTCTTTGGAGCTCAACCACAGTGATCTTTGGGTTCTTCTTTACCTCTCTCACCAAGGCTTTTTTAATAAATCTGCAAAAATGTCAACAATTCTGTGTTTTTCTGTCAATATGGGGTGCTGTGTGTACATAAACGAGGAAAAAAAATTATTTTAGTAAATGGCTGCAATATAACAAAGAGTGGAAAATTTAAGCGGGTCTGAATACTTTTCATACCCACTATATATATATTAGTGTTTTCAAATGATTAATCATGATTAATTAAATCCAAAACCTTTTGTTCACATGATATATGTGTGTATACTGTGTATATCTACTATGCATATATAAATACAAACATATGCATGTATATATTTTAGAAAAATGTTATGTTTATACAGTCATGGCCAAAAATATCGGCACCCAAGGTAAATTGGATCAAAGAAGGCTGCGAAAATAATTTTTATTATTAAAAAAATTAAATAAAATTGTGATCTTTTTTTTATTCACAAAAATCTAACCTTTCTTTGGATAATAAGAATTTAAAACGGGAGGAAAATGTATTTATTGATGAAAAACATTTATTTCATAATGATATTTATTTATTTTAAATTCTTATTATACAATGAAAGGTTAGATTTTTTTTATTATTTTTTTTTATTTCAATTTTCACAGCTGCCTTTGATCATATTTACCAAGGGTGCTGATATTTTTGACCATGACTTTATATGTATGTTCTGTTATATTTATGTATATATGTCTGTGTGTGTTAGTGCTGAGCAATGATTAATTGCAAATATATATATATATATATTGTATATTAAAACACAAATATACAGTATATTTATAAAAAAAAAAAAAACTATTAGGTTGACTTAAATGCCTTGATGTCTTGTATTAACAGGGGAATATGTGGTTATGACTATTTTCTTTGACTTGAGCCGGAGAATGGGCTACTTCACCATCCAGACCTACATTCCCTGCAGCATGATTGTGGTTTTGTCCTGGGTCTCTTTCTGGATTAACAAGGATGCTGTGCCTGCCAGAACATCTTTAGGTAATTTAAAAAGCTTATGAATTGAACCAAATCAATAGAAACAATAATAGCATTCAATAATATTATGTGAATGCATTACAGAAAAGCATGTGATAATGAAAAAGAAATGCTTCAGTGGGGGTGCTCAATTGCTGTGTGTCTTGATTGGCTCAGGTATCACAACTGTGCTCACCATGACAACCCTAAGCACCATATCGAGGAAGTCCTTGCCGAAGGTGTCGTACGTGACAGCCATGGATCTGTTTGTGTCTGTCTGCTTCATCTTCACATTTGCTGCTCTTATGGAATACGGGACCCTGCATTATTTCACAAGCAATCGACAGAACAAGAAGACCAAATCAAGCCATGCACAGGTGAATGAACCTCATTCTGTTATTAAAGGGCCAGTTCATCTAAAAAAGAAGATTCATTCATTTACTCAGGGTCATGTCATTCGAAACGAGTGGATAACAAAATAAGAAATTCTGTGCTCTGATGGATTCAAGTACAGTGAATATCAGCCTTTCTATTCTTCTAAAAGAATCAAATACACCATAAAATATCATAAAAGCAGTCCATGTGAAGAGTATGTTACATTCCAGGTTTGTAAAGAGAGCGAATCTATGTAATTCATAAGCAAATAATACAGGCCACTTATAAGAACTGGATGAACCAAAGATGCCATTCAGAAGCTACTTCTACATGCTAAAGAAAGCTGAAATGTCAGGATTTTCTGTGTATTACTGTGTATTATGTAATTTTGGTCTGCTTATATGAGTGAAAATCACATGAGGCAGTAAAGGTTTAGTTTACCGATAAATTAAAATTCTGTCATACCCATAAGACCTCTGTCCATCTTCGGAACACAAAGATCAGGTCATCCGACCCTCTTTAGACAGCAACAAAACTGAAATAATCCAAGATTCAGAAACATGGTAAAACCACTGTTAAAACATCAGTGGATCAACTACAGTTTTGCGACAATAGGAGAATACTTTGTGCAAAGAAAACAAAAATAACATCATATAATCAACCATTCTTATTGAGTATTGCTGCGTAAGCGTACGCACAAACAGCCGCAGATGACGCACATGCGTTTCTGGAGCTTGGATCATTTCAGTTGTATTGCTGTGTATGAAGAGACAGATGGCATCAAAAATATCTTAATTTGTGTTTTTCGAAGAAGAACGTAGGTCTGGGTTTGGATGGACATGAGGGTGAGTAATTAATGACAACATTTTCATTTATGGGTGAACTAACCCTTTAAGTAAGCATCTAGCGGATCATTTCTATGTAAAATTAATTAGCTTACTGCAAAGCTTGCTAACTTCTTATCACAGCTTTTTTAGACTAGGCTGGATTGTACTTTTGTTTGCAGTTAATTGAGTGTGCTGTGCAGCAGCTCTGGCATTTGCTATTGTCCCGCACATTGTTTTAGCAATGAAGCGGTAGTGACCTTGCTGTTCCTCTGTGTAGAAACCCAGCATGGTTAACATCAGACCAGGGACATCTCTACTGCAGATGAACAATATTGCTCCTTACCACGAAGATGACGATTGTGCATATGAATGTCTGGACGGGAAAGACTGCACAAGTTTCTTCTGCTGCTTTGATGATTGTCGCTCCGGAGCTTGGCGTGAGAACAGAATGCATGTCCACGTCTCCAAAATCGACTCCTACTCCCGAATATTCTTCCCAACCGCCTTTGGCCTCTTCAATCTTGTCTACTGGATTGGATATCTGTACCTTTAAAGATGTTGGGCAAGATGTTGGGACTCGGTTCTAGTAATATTTGCAAATCATCTGTAAATTGTCCATCTGCTAAATCTGGCAGCATAAACCTTTGAGAGTAGGGAGTGCGCGAGGCTTGATTTGGATGTATTAGTACTTAATGTATCTTTAATTGTACCTGGTGTTTAATTTATTGAAGGATCTAAATCTTGAAAGGATGATTACTGTGATTTTGCATTGATGCCAACTGGATATTACCAGCAATCTCATTTTTTGAGGAGGAAATGTTTGGTTTTCCACCAGTTACACAGGCCATTTCAAACCTTGCCTAGTTTAAAACGATCTCTTAAAACCACCTGCATTTTTTAAACTGTAACTGTATTGGTAATATTAGCATCATATGAGCATCACTATTGCAACTATGATAAAACTTCAGGTTATTATCTCTCTAGCTGAAGCAAAATATTATTATTTGCAAGGAAAAGTAGATACATTAGTCACTTCTGCTGCTAATTTTCCAACATAACAGAAAACGGCTAGCTGCGTCTCAGATAAAAGAAAACTTGCTTATTAATCTCTCAGAATGTTTTTAATTTAAACTTAAAACAGCTACATTTCTGTGTGAATTACCTGCATTCAGTCATGTACTTAACAAACCAAAGCATAATTATCTGAAGGTTACGTGAATAGAATTTCGTTCAGCTCAAGAATTACCCAGAAGCCATTTACTTGGATTTAGCCTATAATGATACTGTGAAATGTTCTTGACTTGAACTAATAAGCTGTCTCTGCAATAGATGACACAATGAAATGCCAGTGTGCCGAAGATAAAAGGGTTCACGTCTAATTTTTTATATATCAAACAAAAGGAATAGAGCAGCCTTTACAATTCACAAATGTTCAGTGTCCTTTAGTACAAATTAGAGTTCATCACTCTCTTATGTATTCAAGACAGCATTTTGTCTCTCCTCGCGAATGGCTAGATTTTTGTCAGTGTAATTTCATGACTCATCTGAGCTCCTACGGCAAATCCACCCATATTTGGAAACGGGTTTGATGGACTTTCTTCAGCAGAAGAGCTCTAGACAGTCTCAAAATCTTCATAACACAAACCATGGATGCCTTCTAAATTGCTAATCGTCTAAATCAAAAGGCCATTTAATATGTATTTGCCTTACATTAGATTAAATCTTATCTCAGAATCCTATTTGAGAAACAGATGTACAGAGAGTGTGCGAGCGAGAGTGCCATGCCTTGACCTGACTCTCAAAACATCTGTACACCAAATATACAAGTGTTTTTCTCAATCTCCTGTTGTGCTTTCGACTGTTGCTTGTTTTATTTCATGCTTCCATGTGGTTTGTCTTTTGCTGGGTTTTATCTTGTTTATAGACTGCTCTGTTGTCTCCCTTTCTGAACATCTGTTATGTACTGTGTTGTGCCCTGTAGCTTAATATATTCTGTAACCGTTAATTTTTTTTAATGACAGCCTCACAGTTTCAGACTCGTAAAACAACCAGATGATAGTACGAATAAAACCATATCGCAAGATATGCAAACATATAAATAGGTTATGACAAGATTATCTATTAAACATCATCTGTTTCAGAACTTTAATAATACAGATCAGTGACCTTCATGTATCTGTGTGTGTGTGCATGTGTGTTTATTCAAATCAGACTCCATCTCTCAGCGTACATCTTAGCTCTCCTCTCCACTCGTTTTAGGTGTTGTCGTAGTGTCTTCTGTAAGTGCTAACCTTCATGCTTTTAATGTGTTCACATGTTTTTGTAGCTCTGAACACTGTGAGTAATAAAACAGTGCCTGCAAAACATTAATAAAAGTCTACGCTCTCTCAAACTCTGCTGATGATTTCGCATCTTCTCAAAATCCCAAAGCGCTGGATAAAAAGGATGAATGTATTTCCCCTCAGGCGTATATTCTTATAATAATGCTTTGTTAATATCGCAATTAGTTTTATAATTATTTCCACAAGTGAATGAGCAACAGCATTTTCATACACATAAATTACATTTCAGTCATTTATGGATCTTAATTGTTATTTCACACATGAATGAGGAATATGAGTTACTCTGTCTTGGGGACCACATTAATAAACCCGTCATACATGATACATCTATAAAAGCAAGCATTTATAGTGATTTAAAGGGATAGTTCACCCAAAAATGAAAATGATGGAATCTCGTTTACCTTTGACTTTCTTTCATCTGTAAAACAAAATGAGGAAATCAATACATTTCACAAATGTGAAATGTGTGGAATAAGGAAATTCATATAGAATGAGATAAGGGTGAATAAATGATGACTATCTTTTAATTTTTGGTAGAACTATAGCATTAAAGCAAAAATTAGGTCCTAGGTCCAGAAACGTGTCAAAAACACAGGTAAACAAAACAAAAATAACATCAGGTACTCAACCATTCTTCTCCTGTGGCTAACGTATTCTGTCATTTTAAAGAACATTACTGCCTAAGCGTACTCGATCGTTGAGGAAGAAGTAAGTCACGGGAGAAGACTAAATTATGTTATTTTTGTTTTAGTTGCGCAAAAAAAGTATTCTTGTAGCATCACAAAAGTAAGGTTGAGCCACTGATGTCACATGGATTGTTTTTATCAATGTTTTTGCTATGTTGCTGTCTATGGGACAGCTGGCTCTCTGATGTCATCTTAATTTGTGTTCCGAGGATGACCGAAGGTCTTATGGGTTTGGAATGACATGAGGGTGAGTGATTAATGACAATATTTTCATTTTTGTGTGAACTAACCTTATGCTTACAAATAAAATAATGCACTTTTCTCCAGTGAAAAACATTTTACTACCTGAATAAGAAGAGGAATATGCTCAAGATCAAGCACTGCTAACAAGCAAAAAATCTAAAACAGTTTAAAATAAAAATGCTATAATGCCATTTAATGCTACAATTAATTTCTGGATTGGAATCATGTGGTTTATTGTGATGTGTGTTCGGATTCTCATTCTGACGGCACCCATTCACTGCAAAGAATCCATTGGTGATCAAGTGATGTAACGCAATTCTCAATTTCTGTTCACATGAAGAAACAAATTAATCTACATCTTAGGTCTAAGAGTGAGGCTTCATTGGGTGAACTATTCATTTAAATTAAGTTTTGTAGCGCATAAATATACATCTTCTTTACTGAGTGATAATTTGCGAAATGTTCCTCTCCCACATTTGCTAACGTGTGTATTAAAGCCTAAAGACTCAAACGTCACAAAAAGAGAAAGCTTTTATTTGTGGGAGACACTCCCACTAAATTCACTCCCTCTTCTCTTTTCTCTTTGTTCAGTCCCTTCGTGACAGATTAAACACTCTGTACACTTTCCTTCCAGTCCCAGGTAGCCATTGCAGGTCTGTGTGATTATCATACTTCAGAACGAAGACTAACTGCATGGAATAAGAATATGAGGATAGACAGTGGGCAGAAGGATGAAGAGGAAACTAAAAGATAATTTTCCTGAGAGTTTGAAACAACATTTTCAGTCAGGTCTCTTCTCTATATATGCTTGGCTGTGATAAGTTCTTTCCTTATCACTGCGCTTCGAGACAGCTTTGCTTTAATAGTGTTGCTCTTCTCTGCTTGCTGAGTAATTGTTTTTGTAGCCTCTGTATTTATTGAAGGCAGTGTTAGGACTGAATGATGTGCTGCCTTGTGTACAGTACTGCGAATAACTGAAAATGAAAAGGTACCCAGAACAAACAACTGAGAAAAATATGCTTGAAGAAAAAAAAAAAACGTTTAGCTGAGCGGGGTATTTACATAAGAACCTTCACAAATGAATATCTCCTTGCAGGAACTGTAGTTAAAGCAGCATGAATAAACCAACTTGAACAAGGTGTTGTTGAGTACATGCTGCAGATGGTCAGGTTATGAATTTTTCATATCTCAAACTGTCCAAGGATGAGCTTGCTTTAACCATACATGAGGTCATAAATGCAGTCTCAGTCTAAGCAAATGTTTACCAATATTTCAAGAGGAAAACACAGATTGAGAATATTTTCAGCATGAAAACAAAAAACTTCATCTTAAGATTTAACCTTACAAAATAACTTTGCTTAGTGTACACTCACTAAAAAAACATAGCGAGACGCTGTGTGGCAGTAAAAGATGCACGTGTGTTTATACAAAATGAATGGAATGCTAAATAAAACTATGTGAAATTTAAATGTTGAAATGTCAGTAAACCCATTAGAAAAATTAGCACAAGTGAGGTGTACTTATGAATGGGAGAAAGTGCAAATGTGTTATAATCTAGCCTATAAAAAATATGCGTTTTAAATGCTATTGAAACTAGACAATACTCACTGCAAAATGAATAACATTCACTAAAATAATGAAGCGTTGCACAGAAAGTCAGAAACTATTAAATGCCAAGCAAAAGAAATACGTTTTAAGAGTTGACTAGGAGGCTAATTTGTACAAATTCATACAACCTCACTTGTACGTTTTTGCTAAATCATATGCTTTTTTTTACGAGTTGCTGTATGTATTTGCACAAATGACCTACACCTAACCCTGCCCCTAAACATACCTGTCACTGAGGTTTCGTACAAAATCGTATGAGTGAGGTCGTACAAATTTGTATGAATTAGCCACCTCGTAAAATACACTATATTACCAAAAGTATTCGCTCACCTGCCTTTACTCATTCTATGAACTGAAGTGCCATCCCATTCCT
>JAUCNO010001053.1:8448484-8465065 GCA_032353835.1 Enteromius viviparus
TATTATAAATTCTAGAAATTACGTTATTGATAGCTAACTGAACCGGACCTGTCATTTCACAATTATTAGCCCTCACCAGCATTTCTTTAGTAATGTTTGCACTTCCATTTTTCAGCGCCGAAAGTGGACCTTTTCACTGACATAATGACGCAGTAACTTGCACTTGCTAGCCTGTTCCATTTACGTGTTCTCCGAATGCCTCGCCTAGCGTCTGAAGGAAGTGACTTGGAAGGACCCGTCCTGCCAAGGACGTATCCTTGAATTGAGAAACACCCATAATATGCATTTATTTTTAGCTTATTTGTTCAACAACTCCCAAATGATTTGTTCAACGATTTATTTTTCCCAACACTCAGGTGATTAGTTGATTTCATTAAAAGCAGTGTTTGTGAGCTTTTAATGCTCCAGAAGCAGCACCTAGTGGCAAAGAATGAATTTGCATTTTTATTCAGACCAACACAAAAAGACCAATAAGTGGGTGGACGATAATATTTCATTTTGTCGTCAACAACTAGGACTCGTTTTAAAAACAACTCATTTCAATGATTCAGAGTTGTCTCTTTCTTTTGAAAGTCAATAACTTTATACACAGTGCTCTTTCAGATTTATAACTTTAACTGCATCATAAGGGCAAAGTTACCAGATGAGCTACTAAAAAATCTATGTATTTACAAATCTGTGTTTTGTGATGACATTCTAATGAAACAAGCCTTTATTATTTGATAACCTGCACCTGAAAACTTTAAACTTTATCTGAGAGGGGATAAAGGTTCATGTTGTTTTACTGCCACTATAGCATTCATTTCGGCTGGACGCTGCAGTGAATTGCCTTTTTGAGTTTTACAACAATAAAGATAGAGGTCCATTTTTCCAGCAGCAATGTTGCAACATTCTCGCCAGGCCTCAGCAGACACTAGTCAGTTTAATAATTTATCCTCTGAGCCCCAGATGGGACAGAGAGTGTGTATCTGAGTGTGAGTGAAGAGAGACAGATTTATAATGCTTTTCTGGTTTCACTTCAGGAGTCCCCTAGTAGGCACTGACCCTGACACCAGATCTCAAGACTCAAACCATGCCTGTGGTTCTTTTTCTAACGCCTGCCACACACTAGAGATACAATCAGCAAATCTTGCAGACAGTCTGAAAAGCCTCCCACGTAAAGCCACCCTACACAATTTTTAATATGAAATATCTGTGACTCATCTGAGAAATATTAGTAAAAAAAAGTACTGCTTCATGGAGCGGTGTTTTGGGTCTTGTAAACATAAGACTAGCCTCCCCTCACATGTTATGTATGAGTTAGAAAAGCTATAGACAAAGGCTAAACATTCTAAAAGTCATAAAACATTATGAATCTAAAACTCATTTAGATAAAGGATGAGATCATTCATGATTATCAAGATGTGTGTTTTTAATGAAACAGGACCTTGTGTTTGTATAGTGGGCTCAAATGACTTCCTGCTGAATCTGCCACTTAGCCAAGAGCAAGGTTCCCGGAGAGTTAACAATATTCCAAACATCCGGGGCTGTATTCTCTACTTTTAACAAAGTCATGTGTATACTACAATGTACTCACAGAGTTCTCTTTATCAATAAATCCAAGGCTTTTCCATTGCCACACAGCATTAATCACTCATTCATTTCACTAAAAACTTCAACTTCCTATTACAAACTTTTATAGTTTTTATTTAAAGTAAATGTGCTAGATATTTATTATAAAGTATACATTTGCATTGGGTTTTAATACTTTAAAACATGATGATTTACATGATTCCTTTACCTCTAAGGAGGTCAAGATTTTTTCAGGTTTTTGTCCCCAATGTAGCACACACTCATAAAAACATGACAGCAAACAGCTTTCAGGTCTAATCTGAAATAAGGTGGAGAAAAGATGCCTGGTGTGAGTATTAGTCAGAGAGCTTGAGCCTGCAAACAGAGCATGAAGTCATTTTCTCCTTCATAAGAATCTCTCTCTCTCTCTTTGTACACGCATTCACTCAGCGTCTCTCTTAGAATGGAGCAAAAGGATGAAAGTTTGGCTATGCTTCTTAGGAAAGAGTGGAAAAATATTAAATGGAAAAAAATTTAGTTCGGCCTTTAACAAAGACCTTTGTCTGTGACAGCTGTTAATACTTATACACACGCCAGACAGCACCAGATCCACCCACTCTGAACAGTGAACTGTAAGATGTGTGCTGGGGTTGCTCTTTTATATTATTCACATCTATTAAAGGGCCTCTCCACCCCCTATTCTTTCTCTTTGAACAAAAACACTTATACATTGTATTGTTCTTATTCTTCACAAAATTACACATACTTCAGAAGAACATATCATAAACACAAGGGTTCAGCAATAAAGATGGCTCGGGGTCAGTGGATGCCAAATAATCCCAGATTTTTGGTTATATATGTTCTTTTTATTTCTTATATATATACGTGTATGTAAAATAGAATAAACATAATTTACATTTAATTTGATTTTAAATAGAACACTATTTACTTTTAATTAGTTGCTTACTATTATGCATTTTATCAGCATATTAGCTGTTTATTATTATTTTTCAGCATGGCCATATGCATCCAACTCACCATATGCCTAAACATATCTACTATAACAGCTATTTAATATCAATATTCAGTAATTAGTTTATTGGCCCCCATTGTATATTAGGTGGCCTTACTATGTACTCACATAAATTAATCATTTAGTACAATGCGCTTTTTATGTACATACATTTTTATAATGTACTTATATTTAAAAAAATACCTGCATGTAATTACAATTACACTTTTGACTCATCCCTTACACCTTAGCCCAACCTCAAATCTACCCATGCCACCAAACCAGTAGCTAACCATACCCATATCCCACCTCAATAAGAGCAATGAATATGAACACAATAAATACATCAAACTTATTTTTGATGTAAATACATTATAGTTAAGGCCACCTAATATAAAGTGGGAGCAGTTTTTAATAGGAAAACATTTGATTTTGTGTTCCCATACACACACAAACCCTAAAATGCGTGCGTGTGTGTGTGTGTGTGTCTGTGTGTATATGCTGTAAATTGTTAACGGTGCAAAAATATGATCATTTTAAACTAGTAAATTTTATATTGTACATACTATACCATAATATGATTAAACTGTATTAGCTACCTTGACTAATATATCAATCTATGTTAATATAAACATTAAAATAATCAGAATTTACATCACATAAAAAATCATGTATTACATTAAAAGGTGTGTGTGTGTGTGTGTGTGCACGTGCAGATTTACATGTTTCATGACATGAGTATGACAGAGGTATTACAATTTGAAGGTGGTTTATGCAGACACTGCCTATATCCCTGTAATTCGAAAGGCTTAAAAAAATACTGAATGGCGTTTCCTTGAAAATCTAAAAAAGTACAGTTTCCTGTAATGGTAGGGTTAGGTGTAAGGTTGGTGTTAGGCGATAGGTTTAGAAACCATTATGCCTATGGGGAGTCCAAAACAATGTGTGTGTGTTTGCTTATCAGTATGTACGGTTTATGAGGAAAATATGTATAATTACACAGGAACTAAAATGTAAACATGGTTTATGAGGACTCTTCCTGTGTCCCCTTAAACTGAATGACCTACATTTTCAACATTTCCAAATCAAAAACAGTTTTCCAAAATATTTAGGTGTGGGTTTAGGTTAAGGGTAGGGGAATAAAATATAAATTATTAAATATGGTATTAAAACATTACACATATGGAGAGTCCCCATAAACCACATATGGGAGAGAGAGTGTGTGTAAGAGTAATATGTAGCTAATGTTCTGTGGTGTGATAAGTAAAAAGTTTGGACAGGGCAAGAACTAATCTAATGGCCTTGACTATTAACTGTGTGAAAGAGTATTAAGAGTGTGACGCATAAGTTCAATATATATCCTGTGCCATCTAACAAGACACTACTAACGTGACTATCTGCTAACAAGCATCATCCCATGCAGTGAACAATGTTTAATGTATGTGAGCTATATATGGAGTGCTAACCAGAGCTCAATCTGCCGTAATGTTGAGCGGAGCCTTCCACAAGAACAAGCACTGTTCTAGAGTCATCATCACAATACTCTGGGGACTCCTGGGGGATTCCTCTCAAATATTCAACCCCCTCTCTCCTTCTCTGCCTTTTCTCCATCACTCTCTTCATTCTCCAGCATCTTCTCCCTCCCCTCCCCCATGCTCTCCTCCACTTTCATCCCCCCTTTCTCCGCCAGCATTTACCCCAAACAGATGCTCGGTGCTCCTCATACGCACACCTGACCAAAAAAGGCATTTCTGAACTACATTACATCACGTAAATTACGAATGCGCTCTACGTGCTAACAAACACATCCTCTGGCGAAATGCAAGAAAACATATTTGTCCCCAGAGCGCTTTAACACTGATTTAGACTGACACACACGCAGCGGCTGTGGACAAGCCTTGTGTCCATGCAAGACTACTCAGATAGAACAAACACACCCATCCACACAGCAGAAAACAACTGATAATGATCTAGTGCAGGTGCACGCCGAAAACACAAGCAAACACACATGCATATGATAAAACCGTTCATTTTTTCCAAATAGTGACTTATGATTTTATTTAGACAGCTTGCCCCACTGACACATCTTCATGCCTGTCAATCTTCGCACCTCTAGTCTTTCTGATAGAAACGAGCTCATGAAGAGATTTTCCACTTACCTTTCAATGTATTTATAATCTTCAATGGCACAAGAGCTGTATGGAACAGTAGCACACATACACTCCTTGTTCTGACACTCTGGCACCCACACACAAACACACACACACGCCGCCTGCTACACCACCCCAGCTGACAGCCTTCCTCTTGCTCCGCCCATCAACTAGTGGAATCGCTCAGGAAGCCAGCTGAAAGCCACTTCCTCTTGCTCCCGAACACTTACAAAGACATTGTTTTAAAAGAAAAACGAGATTATTCACCTGCACCCTCCCCAGTCAGACCATTTCAGTGGCTTTTAGTCAGTGCTGGTGATGTGATGTGTGTTGTTCCAGCTCTCTGCTCTTTGGCTCCTGTGCATGCGTGTGCAGCTCAGCACAGAGGTTCTTGCACCGAGCTGACAAGGAACACAGATAAATATCCACAACTGCCCCTCCCCCAAAGCATGTGTATGTGTGTCTAAAAGAAAGAAAGAGAGTGAGAAACCCTCCCTCTTAGAGTCATTGTGCGCTCACAAACACACACACACACACACACACACACAGCCCAAGCTCCTGTAATCAAAAGCTTAATCTTCAGTCTCACGATATTAGAGCAACAGAAGATTAAAAAAGAAATTGCAACTGGCAACCCTACAATACACACACACACACACACACACATACAAATGGTTGCAGTGGAGGCTGAGGTGATAAGGTGTTAGAGGATTACAGATGTTTGTGTAGCTGTCATTAAAGTGTATATTTGGAAAGTTAAACAGTTACTCTGTCTGGTGTGTCTCTTGAGATCACTGAGCCTAGGTTTGGCACTTTGGGATCCCAGTAGACTAATTGCAAGCTGAGCATTGCAGGTCACCATCATATGTTGTGTTTTGGATGCTGGTCTTTAGCATTGAGATACTGCTGTGCTGGTCACCAGGGATCCTAACTAGCTTGATCTGCTTGGCTTCCTTGTTCAGCCAAAGTCAATGCTTGTTAATTGGTGAACATGCTGGCCCTGCAGCTTAAATAACATCTAACCAGTATTTTCTGGGTTGAAGCAGCATGGAAATGCATAATGGTCTAAGATGCTCTTTTCTATGGGAGCCTCCATTTGCCTCTGAGATAAAAGAACTCATATCTCACTACTTTATATCTCATTTATTGCTCTTGAAGTTAATTTTTTAAATATAATTGTGGATTGCTCTGTATCTCACAATTTCTATCTTTATTTCTTATTTTAAACCTTTGTTATTTAATGTTTTTAAAGAAGTCTCTTGTCCAGATGGCAGACTGGCAGCATTACTAAATATTACCGTTTAAAGTAATTGTTTTCTATTTAAGATCTAATTCATTCCATTGCTGGTAAAGCTGAATTTTAAGCAGCCATTACTCCAAGTCTTCGTGTCACACCCACATGGAGAAAATACTATAGTAATTTATAGCAAATACTTCAGTGTTTTTGAACCAATATGGTAAATTGTATTATGCTGTATAAATAGTATTTACAACACTGAGTGCTATAGCATACTGTAGTATTAAACCATATTAACTATCGGTATAGCGGACTGATAAACAGTTATAAAAACTGCTGTACATTAGATGTATTCCTTATAATTGTAAGAACTTAGTCTTGTTTAAAATAATTTGTTTATATTACTATAGTAGTAAGTGCTATATTACCACATAATTTCCACAACAAATTAGTCCAAGTACTTTACAGTTCAAAAACACCAAACCATGTATTATAAATTACTACATTATTTTTTCATGTGAAATCATTCTGATATGCTGTTCAAGAAACATTTCTTATTATTATTACAATTGAAAACATTTATAGTTATATATTTGAGTTAAAGTGGAGTGATTATTGGCAGAATAGAGCATTTGCTTGTTAGGATTTCTGTCAGTGTCCCTCTGTTTAGTCTTTATGTATGGACTTTATTAGTTTGAATTGTTGTATATGCTACATCTTGTCTGTGTCCCCTTGCCCTTATTTATCACCATGACAGCTCATCTGTTCCTTTTCTATTTTGTCTCCACCCTCTTGTTTGTCACTATGATTATTGTTTAACTGTCTGTCTTGTCTTTTAAAGTTTTCTCTTGTAAAGCGTGTCTCTTGTTTAGTGTTTCTTCCCGTGTACCGATCCCTGCTTAGTGTTGATTTTTGCCTCTGTCTCGCCTCTTTTTGATACTGTACGCTGACCCTTGCTCTCCCTCTGTCGACTACATACCTGTTTGCCCATCTACCGACCCTGCCTGTTTGACCATGTCTCTAAATAAAGCTTTGCAGATGGATCCGCACATCTCTGTCCCCTTCGTTACATTGCTGGGCCGCTCAGCTTTGGAGGAATATAATGAAATTAATTTATCAGTGATCTGATTACAGAGATTCATTATGTGTACTAATGGAATCATCTCACGGAGTTAACCCTTCGGATTACTCACTAAAACATAATTACATTAATTCTCCCATCCATCAACATCATCACAAAAGGCTGCGTTCAGTGAAATAACAAATTATTATTTAGAGTTTAAGATGCGTTTGAGACTCAGCGAGAATATGTGTATGTGTGTGAGTGTGCATGATTTCAATTCTAATTTGAGGCCATCTGGCGTCTCCAGTAGATGCTGGCCTGCCCCAATGCCCCATGGGATTACCGTGAGGATGTCAGAGAAGCCACTATCACCCTGATCTCAACACAAGCTCTCTGTACAAAGATGGTAATCAATCATTTATACGGATGTTTTGTTTGTGCATTCAACAAAGGCTGAATTTGACATGAATGCTTCCTAGTGGACAAACAGCAATAAAATAAAACGTTATGGTTTATTTGAAAGCGGTATCTTTTATGATTCAAATTACAGTAAAAACAAAGAATATTGTGAAATAATATTATGTCATGTATTCCAGTGAAGAAAAAAGCTGAATTTTAAACATTATTACTCTAACCTTCAGTGATCTTACTTTCTTTGCTCCCTATTATTTGCAACTTTATAAATGTCTATTGATCAATTAAAATGGATCCTGCCTGCATACATGTATTCATTTCTTAAACAGGAAAAGAAATATCTTAATTACCCTAAACTTCTAAACGGGAGTGTGTTTCTTTAAAAAAAACAAATGTAAAAAAAAGTTAAAATATATTTGTAACATGTGCAACTACAGTGAAATATGCTCTTTGCAGACTTAGTTACATAAAATATTATATATATATATATATATATATATATATACACACACACACACATACACTAGTATAATGGAAATCTAAAAAGGTTATAAGACAGCATAAAAAAAGCATAATTACTGTAATTAAACTACAATTATACCTTAACTAAATGGAAACTGCATTGTGTGCACAGACCAATAGACTTGTCAAATGATGAATAACTAGTGCACAATACAAAGATATCATACAGCAGTCAATAAAACAGATGACACAGCATGATTTGACCACAAACAAAGCAGAATTTTAATTATTATAACAGCTATTATAACAGCTCGATGCTATATAGCTGTGCTCTGTTTATTGAGGAAGGCTATGCATCCTCTGCTGCCTGTGTTCCCTCTGACCAAGACAGGAAGAGAGAAGAATAACAAGAGATGGCACAGAGAGATAAAGAAATGATGGTAGGGAGGGAACGAGAGCTAGAGGGAGAGAGAAGGGACGGAAGGAGGGAGTGTGACGAAGGGGCTGATGAAATGGATTTCCCTTCTTGTTGCCATGGCAACAGTGGTAGTGGATGAATGATTTTCAGTACAGTTGGGTAGCTGCGAGGGATAAAGGAGGAATAGAAGGAGGACAGCACAGAGCAGCATTTTCTTCTGCCTGAAAATGTTCACTGTAATTGCTGCTGTCCACCCACAGTGGGATAGACAGCTGTACTAAGAGACTGTATAATTGCGGGTAAAAGATGCTGAGCAGTTCGTTAGGTTTTTTTTTTCTGAGGCAACACACAAACACTGCTTATGCAAACAAAACCGTCAAGATGATGCAGTGACATTTTGAAAATTCATTATTAGTATTAGCTCTGAAATGCCTAAGGAACAAAATCCACGGCACACCAAAAGTATAGTAGAGTACAGATACAAATAAATATACTTTTTGATCTCAGTAGCCTAATAAAAGCTTGAAAGTCTCCATATGTGGGCTAATATACTGAGATCACATGACCAGTTGAATTATGCACTTTATTCCACTATGAACTATTTTTGTTACATACAATTCAAACATTTAGTTAGAAATTACAATAAAACTATAATATTAGAATTGCAAGTGTATATCTTACAGTTACTATAAAGCTAACAGCTCACATTGTCAGCATTGTGAGATTTAAACAATTATAAACAAGATTATTCCGCGTGGGAAACATGGGTCTTTGACAAGCCGCTTCAGTAACATTATCTTTAACATAAAAACGTTAAAAGACTTACTAAAGTACTTTGTTTAAAAAGTAGTTACTAAATGTAAAGGTAAGCAGTGTACACCAAAGATAAACTAACATTTATTGGCGCCATCTAGTGGCTAACTGCAAAGAATGCGGAGTCTACTGCATTTCTACCTGGAAAAGAATGCTAGTTAAGATAGAAAGTTGTTTGACCATAACATAATGGGAAAAACAGCAAACATATGAAACGTTAGAACTACTGATCTGGGGTTTTATTTTAGTAACATAAACACACGAGAGAAAACAGAGAGAATTTGTTATTTTCAGATTTTCATTCTTCATCCTCTTAACTTCTAAACATTTAAACTTACCTAATAGAGCCATGTAAGTTCATTGTAAATATGGAGCATGCCAGAGCCATTTTTCGAGGTTACACTGAACAATTACTGGAGTAACATAACTGACCAAACTGCTTTACAAAATCCATGTTTGGAAGAGCTCTAAATATGCCACAGTAAGGACACCTGCTGGCCAGAAGGGACAAAAACACGATCTATCATGCGATGCACTGAATTTGTCCAGACGATGTAGCATATATTGCATTATCACAAGACAAACTTTATTAAAAAAAACTAAATGTAGAATAGAATCTATCTATGTATCTATATAATAGTTGTAGATCATAGTTTTTAAGGAAGTGTGCTTTCTAATGTTTATTCTTTTTTTTTTAAATAAAAGTCTATGTATGCTTCTATAATGGTTCATTGTTTATACATTTTGCTTATGTTTCCATTTATCTTTTGTCTCCTTCTTCTAGGCCTAAATTTGACGATGGTTTAAAAACTTAGGTATCAAGATTCGTTAATTTTAAGACTTTTTTCGTAATGTTTCAGCAATCTGAAACTTATGGTATCTTTTGTTGTAAAAAAAAAAATATATATATATATAAATAAATAAAAAAGAAAAGAGAAAAAAAGAGGTCCCATATTTGACCAATAGTGTGTAAAACATTGTGTTCAAAATATAGCACAACACAACACGTCAAATAGGCACATTCAAACCAAACGTTTTGCAAATTTATTACTCTGAATATACGTTTATATAAATACAAGATGATAAAAAAACAAACAAGAAGTTGAATAAAGTTGTACTAATGAGAACGCTAGGGCCGATGACGCAGAACTGGGGCGGGGCTAAGTACGTTCAGTTGCCGGGAACGCAAATAGCACGTGGCTTGCTGCCGGCTGCTGCGCCTGCATTGATTCACGTTTTTCTACACACAGAGTTGAGTTGTAAGATGGCGGCGCGGTGGGGAACAGGCGAGGAGATGTTAAAAGCCTGTAATACTCAAATGTTCTCACCGGTGAATCTCGACGAGGTAAGAATAGCACATATTGATACTTAGAGTATGTTGCGCCAGAATGAAATTGTTGACAATTATCACAGTGTTAACAATTCGAGGCAAATACGCGATGATGTGCAGGACTTTGTGACACGTGGATGGTGATGGTGAGAGATTTTGCAGTTGTTCTTGCCACATGTGAGTTTATTTAAGAAAAGCTCGTAGGACATGAAAAATGTATCACTTTCCAAGTGTTGCTAGATTTCTTGCGTATCCATACAGAAGTCGCATGTCAAGGTATGAGTGTACAAGTTTGCTCCTGTTAGCTGATGTTGCCATGCTTCTGCATTCCAATTAACCTACTCTATCACTCGAGTTCAGTGATTCAACTTCATTGTAATTTCTCTCTCTTAAAAAAATTTATTAATTAAAAGTAGAGTTTTGCATGTATAACCCATACATGCGTTGTTTTGGGTTTTAAAGTGAGAAATAATCTGTAAACAGGTATGGTTAGCTGTGTAAATGTGTCAAATCTAAATAAGGCGGCTTTTATTTAATGCTTATGTGTTTGGACATTTATTTACTAGTGATTCCCTAATACAGCCATTCCTTTATTGATCAGATATGCCCTTATATTGTTGTTTGTTACATATTCCAGTGACTCACTCCCACGTGGTTCACTCATTTTAAGAACGACACTACCAGCATTTGTATTAATGCATGGAAGTAATTTTTACTTTAAACATTTATTTTAGAAACTGCAATTAATTGTTAGTAAGAAAGTTAAAATGACATATCAAGATCGGTATTTCAACACATGGCATCTGTCACTTAAATTATTTTTATGCTAGCATTTTAAATGGTTATTTCTGCTGAATGGTTGGTTGAATGTTTTGAGTCTTAATTTCGCATTGTCGTGACCATAAATATCGAAGTTAGCCCTGTGTCGTTCATTGCGGTTAGCGTTGATTTGCAGTCCAACACGTGGTGCAGGTATGAGTTTGTCAGTCGTGTTGGGCCGTGTGTATTTAATGACAGCAGACTTTCATTCATTCAGTCCCTGTTTAGATTTAAAACGCAAGTGGTTTATTGTAATCAAACTGGCCAGATAATTTAAACCTGATCGCTTTTAGGAAAATAACATGCAGGATTTGTTGTAGCAAGGCATGTTTTTAACTGTGCCGGTATTGGGCTTGCCCAGTAATGCACTGCGGCAGGATGACGCGATGTGGGCAACACGTGGTTGTAATTTAAATAAACGCGTTCATTAACTGGCTATGCGTACTTTTAGTGTGTTTTTTTTATATTAAACACAATTTAACATATATGACTTTAATAATTTTCAACATTTTTAAATGGCTCAAATGTTTTTGTTTTCGAGTTTATGGGAAACATTAAAAGAATAACAACAAAAATTGGGTTTTAACAACATTTCACTTGAGTTCTCTTAATAAATGATGCTGTGAACCGTATTAACACCAAAGCTAAACATAACATCAGCTGCTACCGGAGAGGCCAGCAATTACAAGGCCCAAAGACAGAGTTCATTGTTTGCAGTAGTTTTTTTTTTTTTTTTTTTCATTTAGGAACATGAACTTGTTTACAACATTACCCAGTGCCATATGCCCCCTTGCAGTGGTTTTGGTTTTAGACACATACTTAATAAATATTAGTACTTAAAGTGTTTGTTTAAAAACTTAAGTTGTTGTTTCTCATTCAAAATGTAATTTAACTAAGATTTACATCACAATAGAGAAGAAAAGACAGTCACAGCTTCTTTTTCATGCCAACTTTAACCTGTTTTCCCCTCCTTTTGCAGGTGGAAAGCTTCACTGCAAGCTGTCTGGAGTATACCGGCCTTAGCAATGGAGATGCTCTGGAGGCTTTACAAGGCTGCCTTGATCCTTCTATTTTGTCCATTTTTGAAGACAGCCCCACTGGAGAAGTAAATAAAGCCTTTTATAAACCGTTCACAGAAGACTTGTTCGTTGCGTGAATTGTTTACAGCATAATGTTTTGTTGAATGCCATTTGTTTTGATTTCACTTAACAATGGCATTTATAAATTGTTTCCTCTGTTTTAGGTTAAAGGTAATATTGATGAGGAAAGTGAAGCAACACTGCTCACAGCTCTCACTGAAATACTTGACAATGTTGATGATGAAAACCTGTCCCCGTTTGACACTCTGCCGGATTCAGACCTGTTTTCAGGGCAGAAGGGTCAGGAACATTCACCAGTGAGTCTTGAGCTGCTCTTTACCTGTCTGAGCATGTCAGGAATGCAGTAGTTGTTTATTCTTTTAAAACAGTTCAATGAATTTTAAGATTTTAATTTTATTTTTTTCACTTCACTCTAGCTAAGAAAGTTCCTCGCACGGTCTCCTCCAGAGTCAATGATTTACACAAGACAATTTCCTGGGAAGGTATTCAAGTTCTCAATTCTTTCTTCATCAGTTTTTGAAAAACAACCATTTATAGCATATCATTATTAGATTCAGTTTAGATGGCAGTGTGAGCGGTTCTAACTGAGGTTTTGTTTTTTGTAGAGTCTCCCACGAATGCAAAGAGTGTCCCAGCAGAATAGTGAAGGAGAAGAGGAAGATGGAGACGCTAGTTTTTCAACCTCTATAGCCAATATTGATTTGTCATCACTGGATGAATTTGACTGGTGCCTTCCTGTATCCTTAGAACAGGATGGGGAGAGTATGCCTGTCACTCTCAGTGATTTAGTAAAACACATGCACCCTTACTGCATGACATTATGTGTGGAAGGAGAAGAGGGACAAGAGCATCTTCTGCCCGAGAGGGGCCTTGTGCTAGAAGTGGTTGATCAAGGAGAGCATGGAGAGCCCATCTTGGCAATCCCAGATCTCAGCATCCCTCTTGCTCACACAGACTCTGCAGAAGGTGAACAAAGAGTCCCAGAGAATCGCATAGACAAGCCAGAACCAAAGCCTGAAAAAGTCCGACCTACTTCTGAAGTACTTCCTGTGGAAGAGAAAGAAGCTGTAAAGTTATGTAAAGGGAAAAAGAAAAGTAAGCTTCGTAAAGCCCCTCTGGTTGAACAGAGAGTTTTGAGAAGTTCAAGAGTAAAAGAAGAGTTCCAGAAGAAACTCCCGGAAGAACAAAAGAAGAAAAAGGTGACTTTCTCACCTGTGCTCTCATCAGCAGAGCCCAAAAACCCTAAACTTGATCGTCCTACAGAGTTGACAACCCTTAAACCGCAGGTTGAGAAGGAGGGTATCACAACCCCTCAAGCTGAAGCAAAGATCACTGACGCGCAGCCAGAAAACAAACCTCTTGAAAATTCTGTGGTGGAAGAACCACCCTCAAAAGAAGAGCTTGTTAGCGAACAGCCTGCTGTTTGTCAGCGTAATGAAACTAAGCCCAAACCTCTCAGTTTACAGCAATACCGTCTCCTTCGCCAGCAAAAAAAACCAGATCCGGTGGACAAAACTGGGGATTACAGCACTAAATGGCCCAAGTTGCCTGAGCCTCCCAAGGAGCTTCCCCCAATACCCTGCCTGCCTGAACCCAACCCCAGAGATCCACGCAAAACCACGCATACTCCTGTTAAAAAAGACCTTGCACCTGAAATCATGCCTGCATGGCACCCAAGAGGCCCTGCCGCTCCCCCAACACCCGAAGCCTTGCTCACCCCACCGGCTTCTCTGATGGCTTCCTGTAAGAAACCTGCAACTTCTAAACCAACCTCTTCACCTTCTGATACATCTAAAATTTCACCTCCATCAGTTCACCCCTCACCCCAGAAACTACCTGCTCCCATCAGCATGCCTCAAAACACTATTCATACTGAGCCCTCTACCAACATTAGACATGTGGCTGAAGTGGTCCCTGAAAGGACAGTTTCATTATCGGTGTCTACTACATCTGGAGGCCCTCATGGTCTCAATGCACAGAGTAATAAGGAATGTTTACATGGGAACCTCAATGCTGCTTCATCCAAAGCTCCCTCAAGACCTCAGATGATCACTACACAAGTCGAGAGTTCAAACTCTAGCCCTCATAAACCTGGTGCTGTTGTGTCTGCGAAGAGAGAGACCGAGCAGGTTGTTTTGGCCCCTGTGTCCGATCAAGCCAAAAACACCCTGCCAGCTAATTCTAAAAAGCTGACCTCACGGTCACAGCCTTATGTTGCACCAATAGCTGCTCAGCCATTTTTCTCGCCTCAAGTTCAGGCCAGAGTTGTTGAACTGGCAGAGCAGATGAGGATGGCTTCCTCTGAGATCCCCAAACCGAAGAACACCACAGTTGAGCTGATTGAGTCCTTCACAAGTGAAATTGGTGAGCATTTGTTCACATTGTGTTGGGTAATAATTTCTGTGGAGTGGTTTTTAATAAACATTGTCTTTTAGGTATTGAAGCTGCTGATCTTACAAGCCTCTTGGAGCAGTTTGAGGAGTCTCAGTGTAAGTGATATTATCTCTGAGCTCTTAAAAGTATTTGTTTACCAATGAGGGTTGTTAAAATCATGCTACAAGTCAAGCAGACTATGTGAAGGATGTTAGTGCTGAGCACAGCAGAGCTTTCTTTGGAAACGAGTGCTCTCTTAGTGAACAAGTACACCCATACTGCCATCTTTAGAATGCAGGCCATTCATTTGTAAACAACTAGGCCATGCTAACATTTTGAACCTAAAAAAGTTGGCATTCCTGGGGTAAAAAAAAAATGTCTATGTTGCCAGGTCAAACACAGATTGTGAGACAGACTCAGTGGCAATCATCTCATCTTAATGTATTAAAGGAACACTTTTTGAAAATAAGTTCATTCTCCAACTCCAACTAAAAAAAGTTTGAGTTTTACTCTTTTGCTATTCAGCAGTTCTCTGGGTGTGGTGATAGCACTTTTAGCATAGCTTAGCATAGATAATTTAATTGGATTAAAATTGACAAAGGATTGCAATATTTTTCAAAACTTGACTCTTCTGTGGTTACATGTACTAAACCTGACGGAAAAGGAAAAGTTGTGGTTTTCTAGGTTAATGTGATTAGAAACGATACCCTTATACCCGGCGTAATAATCAAGAAACTCAGCCTGAATATATGACTGATTTGTGCCATATGAGCTATGCTATTAATAATAAACAGTTTTGTTTGCATCACCACCCCTGAAGAATAGGGTCTGTTCCTTTAAGAGAGGGCGTGGCTTCATTGAAAACAGCTGCTATGTGCTCATGCTCATTGAACTGCTGGAATTCTGCCCTGTTAACAAAACCGTTTTAAATCCAATTGGCTCTCTTTGTCTGTACATATGCAGGGGCTAAAAACTGACAGCATATCCATTAAGCAAGCATTTATCTTTAGTCTGCTGTTTCTCAGCTGTTGAGTGGGCAAATGCAGTGCAGTGTAGAGTACCACAATGCATTGCGCTGCTTGTGACGGAGTTCTGTTAGACGCTGGACAGTCTGATTGCTTCATTTATTTATTTTTTACGGGTCTGCCCATCTTACCATCTTGTATCATTCATTCACAACCCTACTTTGTCGTTCCAGCCAAAGAAGAACAGAGTGTACCGGAGGTCTGTGGTAGAGCAGCCGCTGTAGGAAACTCCAGGTGAGTATCATGAGGCAGAGTGATGGAGTTACCCTACAGCCCTTGTGCTGCTCTCGCACCAAACTTTGTGTTTGTGTGTGTGGTCATGGGCCACATTTCACCAAGACCTACCGAAACAAATGAAGCCCCTTATCATGGCTTCAGAATGTGAAGGTGGAAGGAGACCAACATAAGAATAGCTTGTGTTAGTCTGAGTGATGTTTTAACATCACCAGTAATTCAGTGCTTAACAATGTTAAAGACATTGTTGCCACTGCAGGTTATATTTATTTATATATTTTTGTATTCAGTTCAGAGCAGCAGGTGGAAACCAAGGCCGTGGAGAAAACCCGCAATCATGACCTGGGAAGCACAGCAGGTAAAGTGTAAAATAGTTTTTTATTCTACATGCATGCATGCATGCATACATACATACATACATACATACATATATATATATATATATATCAAAATTGCGGTTTTTAAGCCTTTTTGTTTAGTTTTTTTCAATCAAAGTAAAACCTATTCCAGTGATTTCCAGTGATTTCCGTCATCTTGACTACAGAGACCGTCTCTGCATTTGATAAATAAAGTTTAATTC
>JAUCNO010001053.1:8465165-8492558 GCA_032353835.1 Enteromius viviparus
TCAGACCGAGACGCAGAGACAAGCAAGACTCCTAAGAGATTGAGGTGTTTTGTTGTTGAATGTATTAATGAACATAGTAGTAGTGATTTACTCCCAACATCTGAGTGACTGAAGACGCAGCAGATTAACCTTACGTTTGGTTCTGAAGGGAAACGCGCCCTTGATCAACTGAAATGAGTTTAAATGAGTTTATGTTCTCGCGAATCATTCATGATCCAGCCTCACCTACAGAAGCAGTGAGTAGAATGTATTTTAGTGAATCTTTGCAAATCCACTTTACTAATAATGTGCTAATTAGCAAGTTTCACTATGAATACGGCTAAAAAAAGATCCTCCGAGAGTGCCTCGGAAAAGAAGGGCGGGGTCAGTTGAGCTCGTGAAGATTTAAATTTAAATTCTAAATTAAAATTTAATTTCTGAGAAATTTTAAAGCAATCTATATTTCCAACCTTTCCATTAAGTTCCTAAAGAATCATATTAGCTTGTGGAAAATTGCCTTTGTATGACCCCTTTAGAGGCTGAAACATGCTAGTCAAGAAATCTATCTAGAAACTGGTTGTAAATATTCAGACTCCTTATTATTGTTCTTTATTGTCCATTGAATCAAACTTCTTTTGATTTTGTTTGATTTTGATTGATTAAGATGCCAATACATCCTTAAACATGCAATGAAGCAAAACATACTGTCAGGTCCTAGGGGAACAGAATAATTCTTTGGCTGGACAGAATCCTGTGTTCTACACTCAAATATGACTGGAAAGAAACAAATACAACTTTGTGATGGATGCCTAATACACTTTCATAAACTAATTTTCATCAAGACATGCAAATAGCTGTCTAATCATTAATCCAAATGTTTATTTTGAAAATATTTAATAAAACAGCGGTATGAAAACAACAGCATACCATCAGCTCCTACTCGGAGGAAAAACTTTTAGTGACACTGGTTATCACTGACACTCTGGAAAGTTGTTTGAACATTATGCCAAAATCATTTCCCTATTATAAACACAAATCCTCCCAAAGGTAACAAAATATTTGTAATTATTTTATCTTTGTTTAAAAAATAGAACAAATATATGCTTTAAAAAATACACATAATATACAAATAAAAAACAAGCAACTGTGCTTTATTTTCAAGTACAATATGTATATAGCAGGAGCATTTAAGAACAAATAAAAATTAAACTCTCTACATCATGGTTTCTTACATTTTACCCTGAAGATACGACGCACTGCAGAGTTTGGATCTAACCCTAATCAAACACACCTGAGCACGCTAATCAGCGTCTTAAGGATCATTAGAAAACACCCCTAGATCCGCCCATGACTGAATTAAACTACGACACCTTGGCAATACTGATAATGTTATGGAACTAAACTAAATCAACACTTAACTGAATTGAGCTAAATTATGACCTTATTTGCTTTCGAAGAGCTGATTATAGCTGAATTGAACGGAATCAACATTGTACCGAATTGAACTGAATAAAGATATTAATGCATTTTCAAATAATGCTTAACAAAAATTGTACTTGTTTCAAATTTCATAATGCTTTAGTATAGGGACAAAACTCACTATTAACTAGCTGCTTAAATACATATTATTAACATAGTGGCTGTTTATTAGCATTTATAAAGCACATTTTCTGTATGACCATATTCTATATCCCTGATTTGAATTTAACAACTACCTTGCTAACTATTAATAAGATGCAAATTAGGAGTTTAATGAGGCAAAAATCCATGACCATTGAGCATTTTACGTTTAAACTGTTACTTTCCTGATTATTAATGTGTACCATCTTTTTTTAGAATCTGTGTTGTATGAATTCCATAAATGTGGCAGAATAAAAAAAACTCGCATTCCACAGAAGAAAGGTTTGTAGTTTTTTTTTTTTTTTTTACAATTTTGTTTCATTAAATCTTAAATGACAACTAATATGAAAAATATCAGTTTATTCTAAAACTTTTTTTAAGACCTTTCATTTAAGAAACCTTTGTAATTGACTTGTCTCTGAAAAATGTCCAGTACTCAGGTGGGGAGGTTTCATGATGTTTCGTGCTAAATAATCAGGAGTAATGAATCCTACGGAAAGCATCCAATGACGTTACAGATTTTGTTTTTGCAGCTACTAACTTCTGCCTTTAATGACATTTGCCTTCTCCATTTAAGCTGGTGTTGTGTTTTCTAGTAATCCTCCTGGCTTGATGATTCATAACCATGTGTGTGTAGAAATCTACAGTATGAGTAAAAGTTGCTATTTCAATTTGAACATTGCACGTAACAATAAGGAAAGCGTAAAGAAAAAGCTGTGCCAGTCAGATTAACCGCGTCTAATGAGATGATGACATCTTTCATTTATACAACATGATCACATAAACTGTTTCTGTTTGAATGGCTTAATACTTCCCCTGTGTCATCGTTTTTCCATATGAAGCTTGAGGGTGAGATTGCTCATGTCTGTTTGTGTAAGAGAGAGCGAGAAATGCAGATATAGTGTGTGTTTTGCGTGTCAACTCATCAGTAGATCACCTCATTGGTGTATATTTGCCTGTTCACTGGGGTGTGGTCTGATGCACTTGACAGCTGTGTGTTACCATGGCAACTGTGTGTGTGTGTGCATGCTCGCACATGCTTCAGTATAGGGGCCTCGTTGAAGGTGTGTTTTACTGCTGTTGCTCCGCCGGGAGCCTGTCAGCTGTTGTGCAGCTGCCTCTTGCATTAGCAGGCCCGAAGCCTGGCGCATTTATCCATCTCCTCTCTATGACACATCACACTTCTAATTCCAAACCCTAATCAAAGACATCCACACAGTGCAGGGCTCGTCAGGCCAGCAAATGCTACAGAGATCCTCTGGTTTCATATTCCTGTAATGAGTAACTGGAGACGAGGGGGAAATCTGCTGCTCTGGCTGCCCTCTTTGTTACCTGAGTATCTCCAAATTATTAACACTGGAGCCTGGGAATTCAGCCCTCAAACAGACGCACAGTGTTTCCTGTAAGCCACACTGCTATACGCTTAGTTTAGTTATATTTAACCAGGATTTTTAAATCCTTGGTATTAACAAAACACACAGATAGGAATGTCAGTTACTTAAAGGAACAGTGTCACCCTAAAATGTAATGAAATTAATTTTCTGTCATTTGCTCACCCTCGTGTCGTTCCAACTCTGTGTGGTGTTCCTTTTGTGGAGCATAAAAGGACCATTTTGGTTTGTTCCTGTCCATTTAAAGACAGCAAGAGCTGTTAGTGGCCCAGTAGTCCAAACACAATGAAAGTAGCACAACACAATGTAAACAAACCACAATACAATGATGTCAACACAACGCAGCAAAAACAAGCCACACAACAAAGAACTTAGCAATGTAATTGAAATAAGCCCCAAAGTTAACAATGCAACGGAAACAAGGCAAAACACATTGAAATTAGTCCTGTGTGGTGTCTTGTGAATATTTGATTGTGTAGTGGACCAGTCATCATAAAACCAGACTCATGTGCTGTATTACACGTCATCTGATTTAATTGAAATGCAATTCACATTTAATAAAAAAAGGCAAATTAATACGGTTATAGATTTGATTTCTTTGGTGAAAAATGGTTTTCATGTGTCATGCCAAATGTGGCGGGCCAGTTACACTAGCTTTCAAACATTTAAAGTCAGTATATATATTTGAAAGTTATTAATACTTTTATTTAGCAAAAATGCATTCAATTGATCAAAAGTAAATGTATTCAGTAAAAGAAACATTTATTCACAAAAAAATTTATCATATTAGTTTCATTTAAATATAATCAAAACAACATGTTTTTGGCTTGTTTAATAATAACATTGTTTCTTAAACACCAAATGAGCATATTAAAATGATTTCTGAAGAATTGTGTGACACTGAGGACAGTAATGGTGCTGAATTGAAATAAATTCTACTTTGCTGTCACAGGAATAAATTACATTTGAAATCACACAAGGCTAAAGTCTGAATTACTTTTAATGTTCTTTATAGCCATTTTTGGATCCTTTGCTGAGTTTGACAGCCTCTGGTCACTATGAACTCTATGAAGTGTATGGAAAAAAGCAGTGTGAAGATTCATCGTTCAAAATGTTTCCACGGAAACAATAGCAGCATGTGGTTTGGAACGACGTGAGGATGAGTAAACGGTGCCAGCATTTTCATGTATCCCTTTTAAGTTAATTGAGAAATGTTTTAATTTTGACACACTGGTGACGCTGGTTTACTCATTTCAACTCCTCGACTTTTCATGCGCTTCCAATCCAAGCACAACAAACTGAAAACATCTCTTGTTCATTTCCCCCGAACCCTGTCCTGCTGTTTTTCATAGAGACTGGTGTTCATTTATCCTTTTTAGCATGTGTAAACAATAAAACGTGTGAATTTGATTCAGTTTCATGCTTCAGAAATCAGTAGATTACTAAAACTGAGTCAAGTTCACACATTTCAAATGCACTGAAATGGAAGTGCAGAAGATCTCTGAAGCACCCAGAGGCCCCTGCAGCTCTCCTGACTCCAGGGCTAGCCTCACAGGACCTAAGAGGGATTTTGGATTATCCGTCCTGGCTTTAGGGATTGGAGCTGCAATGTGCTGGATAGCAGAAATCTTAATTCTGCATGGTAAATAGATTATTGAGCATGTGAGGCACCGACAGACATTCCAATTTAGATGCTGCCTTCCCTCTTTCATTTCATCTTTCAGTGTTTCCTTTTTCTGTAAATCTCTTAAAAACTTTACCCGTTCCCCCTATGTCTTTCCTTCTCACTCTAAGACTGTATGGGTATAAAAAGCAACGTGAGAATGGGAAGAAGCAAAAGACAAAGGCTCTGCATATGTCTGGTATTAACATATCTCCCAGATTTACAGCTGAGGTGGTCAGCACTAAATACAGGTGTAAATGAGATGCACAACGTCTTGTGATCTGATCACTCAACTACATTTGAAGGTACACATGTGACTGAATTCAATTTGTAGCTTAAAGGGATAGTTCACCCAAAAATAAAAATTTGATGTTTATCTGCTTACCTTCAGGGCATCCGAGATGTAGATGCACAAGTAGAGCACAAACAAAAATGTTTAACTCAAACCGTTGCAGTCTGTAATTTGAACTCGAAACGAAACAATTGGTCTGTGCAAAAAAACTGAACAGTATTTATTTCATTTTTTACTTCTTATAAACCATGATCTCCGCTGTCATGAACTCATTTACAACAGCGCTTTCCAATGTTTTTCAGTAAAATCTAATCCTCTCTGAATCATGTCTGTGAACATGAGAGTCAGTTAAAATAGGTTTCAATTTCTCTGCTCATTTTCATGGTTTTATTGCAAGCGACCACTTCTATGAATTCATGTTTATTTATAATAAAATAATATCACACCACCACAGAGTCTAGAAAATGCACACTCAGAATTGGTTCATCAAATTACATTGGGTGGTAAGAATTGAACTCAGATGTGATTTGAAAAATAATGCAGCCCAATGCTTCTTTTCCATTGCAAGAAAAGGGTCAACCGATCAAATCAGCACATTTGGTCACATGCCCAGAAATGCTGCTGCTGTTATAAAACTATGTTTCTAAGCTACTATTCTACCATAATAGATGAAATACAGCATGCCAAAAGAATAGTTTGTCCAAATTTATAGTATTCAAAAAACAGTAGGCAAAAAGTAGATAATGACCTCCTACTTCTGGTGAGATCCTGACATGTACATTAAATTGGCACTTTACTATTCCATGAAGCCACAAGAGAGGAGCTGTCAACGAAAGTCAAGCAACCCAACTGATGCTTCTTGTAGGTCACATGACAACTTGGCAGATTGTTGCGCAGATTTTTTAATACCATACTCATGCTTTAAAGAACATATATTTATTTTAATAGTTACAGAGGTGGACAAAGAACACAATCCATGTATACCAAGTACAGATACCCATATAGAATATTACTCTAGTAAAAGTATTAAATACTACAAATGTATTTGATTTATAATTAAAAAGTATTGGTTTTAAAAAGTAGCCTATTATATAAAGTAGTAAAATGATTTGTCAAAAAAGTATTAAAGTGAAATTAAATACTGATTTGTGCATGTTTTTTTTATTTAGCAATTTTAGGTTATGCCTACTCTATGCTCCTGCTAAAAGACATGTAAAAATATATAAAAAATAAGAAATGTAGAAATTCTGCATTAGTAACTTACTTTTAAAGCCATCTGTCGCTCGTGCACTCAAGGATCTCCCCCTCTTGGCTAATTTTGGGTCAGACTTGTAAATTTAAAATGGTAACTGGAGACAGATCATTTGACTTTGTGAGCTATTGATTTAATAAACAGTTGGCGGATAAATTGTTCAGTGGGTAACTGAAAAGATTCAGCTCTTTAAAAGAGGGGTAATGTTGACTTTCGTGCCAAAAAAACGTACATCCGGGTTTGTAAAAGTTTCTATCCTTTGTCTTAATGTAGTCGAGGATGGAACTTCTTATATGGGCATTTCTCCCCGGAAGCACGCGCCCGCGCAAGCATAGACCGGAGAGAGGAAGATCGCGCTCATCAACTTGCTTCATTCTACTCTATTTGATTCGGCTGCACTGCAAGGACTTGCGCGTGAAGTAGGCCTAATTTAAGCCTGGTTCACTACACCCGACCCGCAGCGACCAAGCGACGCGATCCCATTCATTTAAATGAAGAGCTGACGATTTCCGGCGACGAGAGCGAACGGATGTGGGCGTGTCCAGCGACGCGAAGAGAGATTTTCGGGAGCGACAGCCAATAGGAAAGAAGACGATAGTACTCATGCAATTATTCTCCTTTCAGCTCCAGAAGTGATGGAGGAGAAATTAGTTCTTGCTGTTAGCAATTATCCTGTTTAATATGACATGTCCCTTCCCACTAGCGACCTCATCGCCAGAAGTCGCTGCTAGTGTGAACGTGTTTCCAAAGAAGTGCGTTTTTGGTTGTAAGGGAAATATAACCTTGTTAAGCTTTCCAAAAGAACCCAGCATTACGTGAATAGTGGATGCCATTTGTTTTTTTCGGGGCAGTAACAGAATTTCTCAGGTGTGTTTGTTGACCAATGTTTTATAAGCAAGGCCCAGTTTGACGCTGGATTTGCACATTGTTTGACACTGAAAGATGGAGCGGTCTCAGCTACAAAAGATCCCGGTCATGACTCAGAACTGCAGACGGTAAGTGAAACGGCATCATGTCTGTGTTTTTTTGATGATCGCGCTCAAGTGCTCGTCACTCTTTAGCTCCGCCCACACAGCACACCTCCAGGAGCTCGGCTTTTTTTCCCGGAGAGAATCATAAAGCTGTATCTTTATTTTATAAATATGATAAAACTAAAGACTTTGTGGAGATATGACGGATGCAGTACTACTCTATAGGTACTTAATATTAACATTATAAAATAGGCCAAACCTGCCTGTTGTAGGTTCCCCTTAACGAATCGGACACCGCTATCTTGTCATGAAGGCTGCATGATATGTCCAATTCAAAATAATGAAGAACAACATATTTTCATAGAAGGGAGTGGAGTAAAAAGTACAATATTATGAATTGGAATGTCGTAAAGTAAAAGTTTCCCAAAATGAAAATACATCAGATAAGGTACAGATTTTACTTGAAAATTGCACTTAAGTACAGTATTGTTACTGGCCATGATCAGTTGTAAATTAAGATATAAACCAAATGCAGAGCCCTTACAACTTTGCCATTTCGGATTTGCTATATATATGTGTGTGTGTGTGTGTGAAATAACTTAGAACACCTCTTTGTAAAAAAGTGTCAAATTTAAGGCATACAAAAGAAAAAGCGTTTATTAAATTTAAAACGTCGGAATCTGGAACAGACATTGCATACAAACATTCTTGGACCGAATTAAATTCCCTTGAACATTTGTGATGGTGTGTTGTGAGGCCTCCAGGCTTTAATAAACGTGTCCACTCTCTAATCAGCAAGTTCTTATGTTAAACAGAGCAATACAAATCTCAAAATGTGATAAGCACCAGCAAAGCCATAATCGTAGGACACGATTCCCTGAATAACTGGGCAGAATTTAATAATTCATGTCAAAGGAAGTGTAAGCAAATATGGCTGTTGCAAAAAACAAGAGGCTTTGGACTACAGCTGGTCTGTTTGTTATTGCCTCAAAGGGAACAGCAGCAGAGAAGACCCCAAAGCCTTTGTACAAACACATCCACACCCTCGATTTCTCACACTCCAACTCTATTACATAAAAAAGATGACAAATCCCCATGTTTTGAGAGCTTTTCATTTTCCTTTTCACTTCAGGCCTCAAATGCATCCCTATGTGATCATATGTATAGAGGAGCAGAGCTGAGCAGCCTCTGTTGTTTTTTGCAATCGATCCTTCCGGCAGGCTACAGTCCTCCCACGGGCTGCAATGAGCCAGCATGAGCAGCCAGCGTGATTAGCATCATGGGACGGCAGCGCTCAGAAAAACAAACCCATTGTGGAGCTCTCGGAGCATATGGCGTGTCCACCCACAGCAAGCTGGGGGAAAAAAAGAGGGTAGAATCCAGTCAGATTTCTAATTGGTCTGACTGCGCTGGCCTGAGAGCACAGTAAAGGTGAATGTATGGGGTTTGTGGGAGGAAAGGGGGCTGGAACGTTACACTTTATAAATAAATGATGAGCTGTTCTTCAAGCCTGATTACTTCCCCCATCCCCTTTCTACCCCTAACCCCCATCCTTTAATGGAAAAATGTGACTGATGCCCTCATTGACCCATGAGGAAGAGCTGGAAAGTCTGGCATAAATCATTAGACTGCTATATTTAAATGATTTAAAAGAGTCGGGCCTTTATTTTTCTCTCTCTTTTTTTGAAGCTACATATTTCTCCGATTTTTTGCTTCGGACTTGCCGTTGCTATCTTGTAAACAAATGATTAACCGGCTTACGAATGATTAACTTCACTTCAAATATAACCTCCAAACCTGTTTTGATAATCAACAACAAGGTCTAGGCAAATGATCCAAGCCAAAGACGAACACAGTCATGCTTGATTTATGGGATTTCTTTGGATCTGCAACAGCAGAGATCTGACAATACATAATCCCTGTAATCACACACAAGTACTTGATGCTTCTTTTTAACAACGGTGACAATTATTTATGCCTAATAATGATACTTAGCAATGTCAGTCATGTAGTTTGTTGGACAGGTAGATGTTTTATGTGCTCACATAGTATTTTCTCATTCATGCATGAAAATATGCATGAGGATTTTTAAATGCATATGTCATTTTGGAAAAATGTTTGACTCGGTGGTATTTAAGATTTTTCCAGTTGTTTGTGATTTCCTGGATAAGGATTAGGTTCTAATGAATATGTTTTCACGCACAACTCTATAATTTGCAATAACTAGAAACATGTATATTTATAAAATGTACAAAAATGCCCATGGACTTACAACATTTTATTAATTTGCATGACCTTTCCAGGTTTAAAAAACAACAAAGTCCCTCCAGGTTTTTCAAAACAGCTGTAACCCTGGTTTTTCCCAAGAAAAATATACTGAATTTGAATTGTTTTAACCTATTTTAATGCTTGTTTGTCTTATTTTAGAAGATTGCTGAGACCTCCCAGTTGAGAAGCTGTGTATTTTAGACTTATAACTTCAAACAGCAAAAAGAATCTACATTAGACCGTTATAAATGAGATTACATACACTTTTGTTTAAACCAGCATTTAATACTTTTTTGAAGCACATTTATTTTGATCTCCAAATGTATGCAGTCCATTCAGTTTTCTCGTATAAAATATGTGAAAAAATGTCACCAACGGTCTTCTAGTCTCACTCAGTCGAGTCTCTTGGAGTTCTGAGTGCACAAAAAGGCTTTCCTGCAAGTCTACAATCACAAACAGGAAGTTTTTCAGCATGTTCATGACAGTGTTTCATGGTGACCACAGACCCCATCGGGCTTTACCGTCACCGACTAAACAGGAAGTATATCTACACCGTTATAAGACTGAGAGGTGTGTGTAGGCACCAATCATCCTGAACATGCTTCACATGTGCTTGAATGCAGGAAGTAACATTATCTGACAGGAAGCAGAATCCAGAAGTACTAGCTCATGACGTGCTCGGTGGAAAATCTCTGAAGCCTCCAAATGAATCTGCATTGAGTTTTTGAACTGATCTTTCCCAACCTACCCAAACTTAATGAAAAAAAATATTAATACATAATTGTAAACATAACAGAAAAATAAGCTTCTCTGGCCTCTAAGGAATGTAAGCAACATGTCAAATTATAATCAGAGTTCCCAGTCACATAGTTACCTGTGGAGCGGTTCAGCAGAAACTTAAGCTTGGTAGAAGTGAAAAATTATAAATAATAAACGCACTCTATCCCTCTTTATCTTATATAACAATATTCCCTATCTAGTATTAATAAAACTGTAGCAGTTTAATAACAATGTTAAAAGGAATCTTTACCACATCATAAAAACCAACCAGATTCCTGATGCCCTAAAGGCAGGAAGAGGGGAGGTGAAAGGAGTTAAAACTAACTCCATTTACAAGCGATCATTATCTGCTCCGGGTCAGAACCCTCTGCAATTATCCAAAATCTGTTTGTAATTTTGAAAACTCAGCTGGGTCCCGCCTCCACATTTCTCAAAGAAAGATTCCCTTATCATGTTAAGCACAGGGACAGAAAAGGTTTTAATGCTTAAGTTGGAAGAGATCAGTGTTTTGAAGCCAAGAGGCTTGCATTGCATGCTAAAAAGTGTTGTCCTTTAGACTGTGACGTTAACAAGCCTGACTCCGAAAGACAGGCAGGGACAAAAAAGGTCTAAAGATATGGTCACATTTACCGTTCTTTGGCAAAATTTTGCGAGCGAAATCCAGTAATTCCAATGGGAATTCATCCATTTGGGAATTTTTGGCGCGAAATTCCCCACACAGGTCTCACTGATTTTCAAGTTGGTCACTAAAACTCACTTGGTTTGAAGCATCTCGATGCAATTGACAATAGATCTGTTTTTGCATGCAAAATTTCACCTAAATTTCGCAAATGTGACCAGACCTTAAAGAACAGGGCAAGTTATTGTAGACAAACCAGAGTTGCAGTGGAAGTTAACTGGTGACGTATGGTTTAGTGGAAGATTGCCCGTAGAGTCCATAGAATTCAGGGTGCCTATGGCTCTGTGAGGCGTCGATCCAGTCGTGCATGGAGAGCCCCTGGAGAGGCTGGGACATTGATGGCGTGGAGGGCAGGGGGTGGGTGTAGTCCTGTGTCCAAGGGAAGGATCCTGACCGGGGGTAGGGAGGATGGCCGCGGTGGTTCGATATGGAGGGGACACCAGAGCAGTAGCAGTTGTCCATCGTACACATGAGAATCTTACGGCCGCCGTACTGTGGCAGCATGGCCTGCTGGGACGAGCTGGGGTTGGGGTAGTTGGCGGGAGTAAAAACAGAGCTGGAATGATGGACAGACTGGGCACCGCTGCTACTGCTGAGGCCTACAATGTGCTGGGTGGAGCTACAGGGTGCCATGGGTGGCTGCGACGCCGGCCCGTCTGTGGAGTTGGATCCTTGACCCAGAAACTGCTGTTTGCTCATGGGGCCTGACGAGGACTCCAGCAGGCTGGTGCTGCTTTCAGGGAAGGCTGTGGAGTGTTTGCGTTTCTCACCCCCGGAGGTATTCACACTGGAGGGGTGGACAGAAACGCTCTGGAGGAAGTGCGAGGGAGTACTGAATGGTGCTGGAAACAAGGGACAAGGACAAAGAGTTTGATTTGAGGAAAAAACAGAAATATTTTTACAAGAAAAGTCAATGAATGATCTCAGATGGCTGCGCTTAAGGACCTAGAATAGATTATAATTTGAAGTAATGTAGAACTAAAAAAACAACCTACAAAAATGATGAGGGCATTCCATGGTCAGTAAGTGCAATAGGGAGTACCTCAAGGCTCAGTACTAGGGCCATTACTTTTTACGCTTTACATGTTACCCTTTGGAGATTGGTTTATAGGTTAGTTTTTATTTTTGCACCTTTCTCAGTGTTGGTTGTGCTGCATAGTCTGGCCTATGTTGCATCTTATGTAAAGAAGGTGAAGTCATGCATATATGAATTGCATTTTCAATGTAAAAGGTGCAAAAAACTAGCCTAGCTTCCGCGACTTTAAAGCTCATAGGAGCTTAGTCTGGCCAAGCTACCATACTACCCGCCTTTTGGGAGGCGGGCTTAACCTGTGTTCATCAGATGCCTCTGTATACTACTAGACGAATCTACAATCAATCAGACCACTCATTCCGATTACGTATACGTAGCGGCAGAACCTAAAAAGTTGGGAAGTTGGTTTCTCATTGGTTCCCACTTTTTTGGGAACGGAAATGCTCTTAAACGGCAGCTTTGCCAGACTAACTTTGCTCTTGAAATAAAATGTAGCGTCACAGGATCTCGTTTGACTTGTTCCTACTGACACATTTGTGCCAAAAAAAATGTTAAGTATTTATGATTACATAGCTAGTGGAATTGAATTTTTATTTACCACTGTTTAATCCTGAAATGCATTCAACTGAAAATTCAATGTTTAATGTTGTTGTTTTACACACTATTTTCATATTTGATACTGTAAAGTTGATTTGGCACAATCCAAATTGCTGAAAGCGATATATAAATGAAGGCGATTTGACTTGACTTATACTAGAATCAATTATCCACTTAGAAAAGAGTAATTTGTACTTACCTTCCATTATTTTTCTTAAGTTCTTTTCCTTTTTTGAGACTTCAGATAGGAATATTTTGGAATTAAGATGACCCACTTTATAAGGAGGCAGAACACTGCCCGTGCATGACTGTGATCTGTAAAAAGACATGACCAGATTACTACATATTCAAAATAGGATTTAGTATTCAATTTACATACATTACTGCACTCATAAACGACATACCTGTCCATGAGTATTTTTACTGGTTTCGTGTTCTACAAAGCAAAACAAAACAGAACAAAATATTAATCTCCCTGCCGTCTACATGCTGCTGCTTGACTGCCTCTTTGTCTGTAAACAGAAAAATCTGGAAGTGCAGATCTGCTGATAACAACCACACAGAGACAGGGAAACATTTCTCACAGGTATGGGCACATTCACACTGTGTGTTTATGAGAGTATGAGGGTGAGTGCAAGGGGATTTATAGATGGGGGTGTGTTTCAAGATATATCCACTGCGTCAGAAACCCAAAACTATCCAGACAGACAGACACAGTGTTTTTATATGAAGGAAACTTGTTCAAACTTCCAAGACACATGACTTCATGTTTAATAATTGATCAATATTTTACGACTACATGGCTTTTTTCCTGCTAGACATGGAATCGTATGTGGAAACAATAGAAATTTTGAATTAAGCGTTGTTTACATCAATCATAAATTACATTTTGGAATTCATTTACTTCTTTTAAACACTTCATCAGACAGCATTTCTCCCCAGCAACTTCCAAACCACACACACACAGGATTGTGGGATATCACAGAAAGTGAAGGACGAGCAGATGAAGGCATCTGTGAAGGGTGACTGTGAGAATCGACCTCACCTTCATAATGTTAATATCCTCTGCCTTGTCAAACACAACTTGGACAGAGCTGAGCAGTTTCTTGGCCTCCTGACGGCGTTCATTGAGCTGAAGGGTTTGGGTCGAGTTCTCCTGGCAGTATTTGGAGTGCGCTTTATCCAGCACCTCTAGAGTTCTCCCCAGGTCATCTTCTAAGAGCTGGTGCATTTTGTGATACTGCACACGCACCTCCTCCTTCAGCTGCCGTACCTTATCCTGCACAACACACACAAGGCTGCATACTGAATTTCTATAGTCTTCCTCATTGAAGAAAGAGCTCTTTGAAGGAAAGGAAACACTAAAGATATCTTTTTGATGTTTTTTTCATTTTAAATGGAAAGTAAATAAAGAGTTTTGTTTAAATTTAAAGTTTAAATTTAAAGTTAAATTAAACTTAATAGTGTTTCCTTTTTTTGCTTCTCACATGTATACTTTAAGAAAAGTCCAAAGCAGTATTCTAGTTTCGGTTTTTTAGTTTCAGAAAAGATCACAACAATGTCTCAAACTATAAAGGGTTAGTTCACCCAAAAATTTAAATTCTGTCATTAATTGCTCACTCTCACATCGTTCCAAACCCATAAGACCTTCGTTTATCTTCGGAACACAAATTAAGATAGTTGATATCTCAGAGCTATCTATTCGTCTTCAGACAGCAATACAACTAAAAATGATCTAGATCCAGAAACGTGATAAAAAAAAAGTCCATGTGATATCAGTGACTCAACTTCAGTTTTCGTCAATAGGAGAATACTTTTTTGAGGGGCAAACAAAAATAGCATCATATACTCAACCATTCTTCTCCTATGACTTACATCTTAATTACTGCGCAAGCGTACGCTTTCTTCTAGGCACAAACAGCCACAGATTACGCACATGTGCATGCTTTCACCTGGATGTAAACAATGCTGATTACTAGGCATGCTCCGATCACGAACGGCCGATATATTTGCACGTTTTGTCAGTAAAGCCGGTCCTGTAATAAGTGCTAAATGCCATCAGCTGCTTGATTTGACATTGAGCCGTATATACTACACACAGCCATTGTACACCGACGAGCTGCGCAGAACCATGTTCATTATCAGCGTGGATTTGCGCAGCTCGTCAGTGTACAAAGGCTGTGTGTAGTATATACGGCTCAATGTCAAATCAAGCAGCTGATGGCATTTACCGCTGATTACAGGACTGGCTTTACTGACAAAACAAGCAAACATATCGGCCGATCGTGATCGGAGCATCCCTACTGATTAAGTCAAATACGTTAAACCTTGTGTTCAGCTAAACTGGCTGAAGACTCAAGTCACAGGAGAGGAGTAAATGATGTTATATTTGTTTATTTGCGCAAAAGCGAGGTTGATCCACTGATGTCACATGGACTGATTTACCAATGTTTCTGGATCCGGGATAATTTTAGTTGTATTTGCGGTCTATGGAGAGTCAGGTGGCTCTCTGATATCTTCAAAAATATCTTCATTTGTGTTCCGAAGATGAACGGTCTTATGGGTTTGGTACGACATGAGGGTGAGTAATCAATGCAATCAGATTTAAACATGACTTTCCATTGCAATTTTCCCAAAAATGAGTGAAAATGCTATCCACATTTATTTAATAGATAATCATACACTATTGAAAAATTAGCACATCAGACACAAAGATGAATAAAGAGAATAATCCAAACTGAGTTCCTAAATGCGTTTCTAAAGCTTTAAAAGAGCAACCACAAAGCAAAAATAAGCTCAATCTTACTTCAAACTAAACTATTTCATATCCTTTGAATAAATAAAAAGGTGTGCACTCACTGCTCACAAAGCTCACTGAAGATAGCTTTGAAGATTTAACTATCTGTGAGATGCACAAAAGAGAGGTATCTGCACTAAACTATGAGCATTTTCTGTGCCTGTTTAATATTATTTATATACTATGTAACTATTCATTAATATTTTTAATTAGCTTTTGTTTTTATATTTTCAGTTGTCATTTTAACTTCAGTTAAGGTTTTAGTTATTTAGTTTTATGTTCTTGCGTTCTTTTATTTAATTTTTTTAGTTTTATTTACTCCTTCAACTTCAACGTATTCAATTAGTTACAAAGATTACAACGTTTTTTAAGTTGAGGTATTTCATGCAACATTTATATCACATTTTTAAATGTTTACGTTTAATATTAACATCCCTTTCATATCAAAACGTGCAGGTCATTATGTCAGGTGAGATGAGTCAGTCATAAAAAGTTCAGATTTTGTTTCTGATAATTTTGTTTTCGTAGCTTAATATGAGAACATTCCACATGTGTCAGCACAGCTTAGCTCTGTTATGTGATCTTGCACTTCTGTTTTTTTTGTTGTTCTTGTATGCAAGATAAATGAAACGGTTTTATGATTTGATTGCTTCCTAAATTATATTTCTTAGATTTCACTTTCTTTTCTTACTTATTCCGGTTTTCTTTTTTTTAATTCTCATGAACTATTATCATATTTTTGTGAGGATCTCAGGAAACCCAGCAGCTGCTGTAAAAGCTAACAGAGATTCAAATCCAAAACATGGAGACTTAGACCGGTTTTGTAGTACAACATACTTGTCTTATTATTTTTCCATTAAACAAGAGAAATAAAACTGCAGACAGGGAGAAAAGGTCTACACAAGGCTTAAGCACAGACGCTGCCAATGTCATACCAAAAACAGCCTCTTACATATTCATTAGCTGCAGTAGAGGGTGAGGGGAGAGACATGCAGACAGATAGACAGAGGAAGACAGAAGTGTGTGTGTGCATGCTCCCATCAACATCTCCTTACCTCCACCAGTAGTTTGTCAGACTCCAACTTATACAGCTGCTCTTCGATGTCTTTCACTCGATCGTCAATGCGATCCTGCTGCTTCATTAACATATGCTGAAGGGAGGGAAAAACAACACAAATCAAACCTTTTTCCACCGATTTATGATCTGTCAAGCTCAACAAAACAGACGACTCCAGGATCAAGGATCACTTGAACCATTAACTAGAAATATTTTTAATTTTAAGTCAAACTCAATCTAACCAAACAAAAGCAATGCACTCTCGATCTCCAAACATCTTAACCCCCCGCCACACACACACACACACACACACACATCTCTCTCTCTCTCTGTATGTATGTATAAATAAATATATGATTATATAAATCAGATCATAACAAATGAGCAAAACATTTATCTACGGCAGTTTACATCATAATATGAAATAACTTGCAACTCTATGCTGTAAATAAATATTTATAAATTATAATTTATAAATAAAAATTAAAAAACATCAAAATAAAATGCTTACTAAAGAAATAAAGCATTTTATGTGTTTACCTGCATGTCATATGACTATTAGCTGGCATCAGAGAAATCTGAATATGTTTTGAATTATTAAAATATTAAGCTAAAACCTTTAAAATTAGTCCTTCCAAATAATTAATCACGATTAATTATATTTTTGTGTGGATAAAGGCTGATTTTTGTTTGTATAATATGTGTGTGTTCTGTATATATTTATTATGTATACATAAATACACACATAAATTAAATATTCATATCATTTATATTATAAATACATTTAATATATAAGCATAACATATTTTTCTGAATATGCATACACTTGTGTATTTATATATACATAATAAACATACACAGAACACACAAAAACTTTTATCTTGCATGCTGTTAATCGTTTGCCAGCACTAATATTGTGTTGAAAAATTGTTACATACAAAAAAAAGTCTGTGAAATACCAATAAAAAAAAGATAAACTAAAGTGAAAGGTCACTACATTAAACATCATCTTCACTGAACGATAACTCAAATACGAAATTATACCAAACAATTACGTTAAAACATAATTGGCAGAGAAGGCAGTCCCATAATGCACTGGAGACTATTTTTAGAAATATTTTCTATTTTAAATTCAAACACAAGCGATATGTTCTCCATCTACTCCAAACACAAACATCTCACAGGCCCTCTCTATAACATCCCAAAAAAACTCATTACTGCAAATGAGGAAAACAAAACATGTCGGCAATGAGACTAATTCATCAGAATCGCACACGCACGTTTGCTTTGTGATTCTGCCTGCTATTAGGTGTCTGGACAGGTTTTAAATTGGATTCAGAGGAAGCCACTAACCCCAAAGCTCCCCCATCCCCCAGCCAAATCAAAGCCTGACAGTGTGCTGAAGCTTTTATAATCCCCTTTATACTCGGTCTTTATACATGCCCACAAGAAGAACACTGCACCTCACCACACCAAAGTCCACAGGATGCTGAATAACAAGCCAATTTAGTCGTTTAATCACATAAACGTCCATGCAACATGCAATGGGCCGACTGCAAAGGGAGAATGCAGCTGTCATGACAACAATAACGCACATTGTGCATGCACGAGTGTGCGCATTAATAAGTGTGGAAATTTGAAGCAGAGCTTGAGGGGGCAAGGCCGCCTCGGCCTCTCATTTTGCTCGCTATCTCTCTCTTTGTTTGCTCGGGCTTCTTTCAGTGTCAGTGACAGATTGTCATGTTATCCCAGCATAGTGAGATGTGCACGGGACCGCTGCAGGATCTGTGTGTCACATGAGCGCAGACACATTCTTGAGGCCTACGGCAACCCGGGCTCCTGCAAATCCCTGCATGGGTGCCAGGCAAACAAACAGCATCTCTAGAGTCAACTGGTAACAGCGGTCACTGGTCACCATGGACACTGATAGAGTGCAACAGTGCGGAAGTAATAAATCACATTCATTTTCTCCATAGAGAAACAGACATGAGCTCCAAGCTAACAAGTCAGTGTCTTTTTTAATCTGTTAACATAGCAAATTAACAATAATGCACTACATTACCCACAATTATGAAGCAATATTCACCAATCAGAGAATTGCGTGTCACTATATATTGATATACCACATACTTTATATTTTAAATTATTGCATTCTAAATTTGTGAAGGAAACAAAACAAAAAAGAAAAACAAAATCCCGCTTTGGTGGCTTTCGAGATGTACAGTATATACGAAAAAGTGTGGGGAAAAAAGTAAATACAAATAATTTTAGATAATTTTTTTTTGACAAAAAAACGTGATGGAAATGCACCGAATTCACATTAGTTTCCCTTTTTTAGGGGGAAGATTTGCTTCATGTTTGGATGGAAATCAAGCTAATCAAATGCAAATAGTAATGACATTATTATAAAAATAAGTAGGGCTGCCCTATTAATTAAAGCAACTAAATATTGCAATATATGTGATTTTGTGTGTTTCAATTTAAAGCTAATTATCTGCATTTAGTGTCTCAGATCAACTTTTATTTACAATAAATGCTGCTTTATGCTGTGCCAGGATCAATTTATTTTCACATTTGCATAATAAATTGAAGAATTTAAGCCATATTAGTATTGTAACTTGTAGCAAAATAAAGTGTTATAATTATTAATTGCATTGTCACAATATATTTGTTTCCCATTTTTAATAATGAAAAGCTAAAAAATAATAATAAAACCAATAATGAAAAATAGACATACTGTAATGATCAAGTATTTATTTTCATTTTACATCACACTTCTATAATGCTATTTTGAGATTACAAAATGCTCATTTAAAAACAGTAGTTTTAAAAGGGTCATACGGTGATACATGCACTTTTACAAGCTGTTTGGACTGAAATGTTTGTTGGGAGTGTGTGTACTCAACCACCCTACAATGATAAAGTTCCACAGGTAGTAGTCTTTTGATTTAATAAAAATAAGTTGCCCCTTCTGAATTCAAGCCATTCTCAAAAGCATATCGGTGTGGCGTCACACCGACAGAGGCCACACCCACAATAGATGATTGACAGCAGCATGTCACACAGACAGAACTGGTGTCTTACCTCAGACCCGCCCTGAGTGATCTGTCATCAGACCGAGACACAGAGACAAGCAAGACTCCTAAGAGATTGAGGTGTTTTGTTGTTGAATGTATTAATAAACAGAGCTGTAGTCATTCACCCCGACATCTGAGTGACTGAAGAAGCACAGGATTAACATTATGTTTGGTTCTGAAGAGACCCTTGATCAACAGAAATGCGTTTATGTTCAATATGCATTTTCGGACAATCCTTCAGGAAGCTTGGAGTAATATCAAGTCAATTTTATGAATTATAAATGATTCATTCCAATACTGTCCAAAACCTCACTTTTCTATGGAATTTCCAACCTTTTGGACGACAATGTACATATTTATTGTGAGATGTGGTAACTATAGCAACCGCTCCCTTTATTGTTGTATGTTGCCAGAAACTACCGTGAATAAAAACTCAAGTAAAGCTGACAATTAAGAAGTTTGTTGCAACGCTCCTAAAAAAAACGTTACATTTTTTTCCTCTCAGGGATACCCCTAAATCAAATTACTTAAGGACTTTCATGCAGCCACATCCTGGTCCTAATTGGAGCATACTCATCCAGGATGTTAGCAATAAAAGAATGGTATCATCATCTGGCCAAAGAGTGTTGTTATCCTTCTCAGTTCCTCAGCTTCTCACCTGTTATCACAGATTGTGCTTATCAGATCCTGTTAATAAAGTTCCATTGTGTTTTGGAAATCTCCTGTATTGCCTTCTTACACAATGGTAGTAAGAACCATTCAAATTTACTGCTATTGGCACAGATTACTGATTTCTTTTGTTGTGACAACAATATTTTGTGAGATTATCAAATTGTGAATTCAATCATGCAAATTTAAACCTGTAACCATTACAAACGAAATAATTAAATGTTTTTCCACAATAAAATATGGGCTTAAATTCTAGTCGAGTCTGCAAAATATGGAAGTTTAAAATGGAAAATTTGTAGAAATCCTGACAGTAACATGACTTTTCATATACAGGCCAATGATGCCTCTGGAAACACCTGGAACTGGTTGTACTTTATCCCCCTCATCATCATTGGCTCCTTTTTCATGCTTAACCTCGTCCTGGGTGTCTTATCAGGGTAAGTTCAACATCAGTTTTACTCTCTATCTTTCTTCCTGTTTCCTTCTTTTATTTTTTATGTCTAAGTTATTACTTTATGAACACATTGACAAGTGCCCCCTTTAAAATTTTTTATTAGGTGTTCCCACCGTTGTGTTGGTAAACAAGTGATAAGAAAAGAAAAGAAATTTACTTTGATGTAAAAATGAAAATTTCTAACCCAACCTCATTCAAAGTACGGGCCTCTGAAGTGCAGCACCAATATTACGTACCTGCTCATTTTGCTGCAGTTTCAAAGTTAATCGTCCATTGAATGTCCCTAAAACATGGGGTCAATACATGACCCTGGCTCATATTTGTTACGTTGACATACTGTAGGCATGTATTACTGTGTTTGGATCACGTTGCTTCATATTGCAGATTGTCACTAAAGGTTAATGCTTTATAATATTGGAAATATCATGTACTGTACATCAGGGATGTCCAAACCTTTTGTAAAGGGTCCAGATTCTATGATTTGGGCACACCGGGGGGCTGGTTGCCTCACACACACACACACACACACACACATATTATATTATGTTATGTTTTATTATATATATATATATACAGTATATGCACACACATTCACACATACATACATATTTTCATACCTTTACATGTATTCATACCTCTTAATTTTTTTTATTTTGTTTTATGTTGCTGCTTTATGTTAAATGGTTTGAAATTACTTTTTTCCACATCAATTTAAACACTATACACTAAAAAAGACAAAGCAAAAAACAGGTGTTCAACATTTTTGCAATTTTTTTTTTAAATTACAACTTAAATGATTCCATTGCATGACTAGCCTATTTATATCCTTATCTGGGACAGCTGAACTTTAGCTCAGAAGCATTAATATTAAAACAAACCAACAACAAAAAAAGTAATTTGAAATGAAATGAATACTGTGCTACCGGTCCTTGCCATGGCTATTATGAGTGTGTGGGCCGCACATTGCTCACCGACACCCTCTGTTGCGCTAGTTCTGCCCTAGCCCGAAAACCCTAAGCCTATCTGCACTCCTGAGCCCACCACAGACTGTGATTTGCCATGGCCAGATCTGCCAGAGCTTGCTGTGGATTTTGATTTGCCGTGGCCCGATCCACCTGAGCCTGTTCCCCTGCCTCAGCTCTGTCCTGACCCGGCTACGGAGCATTCCCCAGTGGCTGCACGCTTTTCAGAGATGTCGACCCAGGTCGTGGATTCTCTGAGGTCCCCGCTGGTGGCTGCACCCTGAACCAGCCATAGAGGCCTTTGAACTTTCAGACTGCCCGGAATCGGCCATGGAGGCTGCCAATGAACTTTTACCTAGCCCCAAACCAGTCATTCAGGCCTTTGAACTTTTATCCTGCCTTGAGCTGGCCAAGGAGGCCCTGGAACTGTCAGCCAGCTCTGAAACGGCCATGGAGGCCGTCAGTGAACCTTTGTTCTGCCCAGAGCTGTCCAAGGAGACCCTGGAATGCAGCCTGCCCTAAATCAGCCGTGGAGGCCATTATTGAGCTTTTGCCCGGCTAAGAAGGCCTTTGAAATGTCAATTCGCCATCTTCGCGGATGGTTCAGCCCAAGAGGGCTTCTCCGCCGCCTGCTCCACCCAGGTGGACTTCTTCGCTCTCTGCGCCACCCAGGTGGGCTTCTCTGCGGTCTGCGCTGCCAAGGTGGGTGTCTGCACTGCCTGCGCCACCCTGGAGGGCGTCTCCTCCATCTGCTCCGCCCAGGTGGGCTTCAGTGAAAGTAACATGTGTCATGCATGCATGAAACTGAACACAAAATAACACTTTTGCATGAAAGAACACTGAAATAAAAAACAAGGATGAAATAGTTTGCTCATTGGATAAAGCACTGAAATTTAGCTATTCATGTCACAAGGTTATGTCCCAGTCAAAAATTGATTCTGACGCAGAAGTTCAGCCAGCGGATCATCCAGTTGGCTGTTATAATATGTAAATAATACCTAGGTCATTCATAAATATAATTTGCACTATTTTCATGCAATCTGTATTTCTCACTCATTTTGTGTGTAGTTTGTGAATCATTTGCACTGTTTTTTTTTTTTGTTTTTTTTTAGTATGTTATATAATAACAATAATAAGTCAGTGTTTCTATTTTCTTTCTCCTTACATGGTTTTGGTGTAGTTTTTCCAGTTTTTGACTGAAAAGTAGCTATAATGAGATTGCAATAAATAGCTTGCTCAGATAATGTTATATGTAGACAACATTTTATTTATTTTTTATTTAAGAAAAAAAATACAAACTTTAGGAGAAGTTAATTAATTCTTAGAAAATGCAGAAATAAAAAAAGGAATTTAAAACAAGAACTCTAATCACTTATGAAAAGATGCAAAGTGGCTAAAACACATTCAAATAGTCTGTAGATCAGCAGCCTACGTTGGCTTGTTTTCAATGTCAAATAGAAAATGAAGGAAAACACTAAACACTAAGCTATGTAGACAAAAGTATTAGGATAAAGTCATCATTACATTATGCATGTGCATAGTTTGGTATAGAGAACATTCATTCTATACTGAAAATGATCTTGGACGTTTTTGTTCCCTCGTGTTCAATACATATTTTGTTGTCTCCGTGTCACCAGGATGGTTTTGGGGCATTGGAATATCATCTTTGATGCTTTCCATTTCTGAATGCTGAGAGCTTGATGTAATGCTCATGGTGTCATATCCAGATGATGGTTCTCTGTTTCTTGAATGCCAGAGCCATTGATGTACTTTGCGTCTGGGGTTCAGAGTTCCAACTGAACTGGCTGTGTCAGAAAATGAATCTCCACTCACTGAAAATACAATAAGTTTTAGAACGTTTACATTCAGGTTATTTACTGTATATACAGTTCTACAGGTATGTCTCTCTTATTTAAACATATATTTGATATTTTTGGAGAGAAAGTAAGAATATTAAAGATTTGTTGACACGAATTAGAGCATAGTAGGAAACATTTTTCAAAAACATTTTTAAAAAATCCCAACTAATTTTAAATATACTTTTGTAGTGTGTACACATAGAATTTTATTAAAATTCACAACCAAGAGTGTTAAAGGTGTTGAGAAACAGCATTAAACTTATTTCATCCTAGAGGGTAACACATTAACTTGACAGTCTTACTATTTATTACACATGTTATTATAACATTTTATTAAAGAATCTACAGACGGACAAAACTTACAACTAGGGATCACACCATCAAAGCTTCCCCTTCGTCTGCCAAATTGCTTATTGTGTTCTTCATCCAGGTCCACAGTTATTGCCTTGAGCACCCTCTCTATGAGTTCATCCTCACGTTTGTTCCACTCTTCCTCAGTGAGTAACTTCCCAGTAAACCACTGTAAGACTGATGTTGTTGCTTTTTTTTCTCTCAATTGTTGAGTGAAGTATTTCCCTCTGTTGCTTGCCACCATCTCTTCAATCACCGTAAGCAGATTTTTGACATGACTGTTATGATCCAATACACAATATCTGTTTCCACACCGTCTTATTAAAGTCTGCAGTGCTTCTCCTTCACACGCAATGTACTGCTCAACTGGTCTGTTCCTCAGCCAGTGTCCTAAGAATATAATTAGAGTATGTCTCCAGACATTCTCCCCAAAAACAGTCATGAGTTCCATCACTGTTTGTTCAGCTTTTTTTGTAAAGGACTCATTTAGTGGTAGCACCAGCAGGAATGCATGTGGACCTGGAGAACAAATTGTTACACTGCGTGCAATTTCTTTTTCGTTTTCCAAATTTGCTGTTAACCAGCCTGGTGTATCAACCACAGAGATTTGACATCTTTTAACTTTAGTCTGTTTCATCATACATTTTCTTGTTCTTTTTCGGAGTTTGAATCCCTAGACAGAATTTCTGTTAAAGTCCAAAGGCATACAGGATCAAACAATAATTTTAAATTAAAGTTCACAAAAGTTAAGTACCTCTTCTAGTGTACTGCCGAAAAAGGGTCCTTGCATGATCATGTTTCCTAATGTACTTTTCCCAACTCCTTCTCCTCCAAGAAGCACAATCCTAACTTCTGATAGATTAGCTTTTCTTTCTGTTGGAAATGAAATGACATGTGTCCTTGTCTACAAAGTATGTCTTGCATTGTTACATTGTGTAACAACAACAACAACTACTACTCATTTATAGATTAGGGTTAGGGTAAATAAAACTCGTACCTTTAAGCAGCTCTTGAAGGATGTGTTTTTGCCTGTGCGTTTTCTTTCTCTCTTTTTTGGCTATCTTCATCTTCATCTCAAGCTCGTTGAATGGATTGCACTTCTCATCTGGAACATAATGACAGCCATTGTTTTCCATCACCATTTCCTCTATCTTCTCAAGGAGTTCTGTGACTTGTGTGCTGTCAGTGTGGTTTTTGCAGTTGAAAACATGGTATCTGTATCCACATTGTTCCATTAGCCACTCAAGATGTTCTCCTTCTTCTTCAATACGTTCCTCAATGGTTGTATCCCCAAGCCAGTCTCCTCTGGTGAATAATACAATTGTGTGGTTCCACACCTCCTTCCCTAAAAGACCCATGTGTTCCTCCACAGCTGTTTTATAATTAAATTATGGTATTTATTAAATCCTATGGCAATGGGAACAGTTAAGAGAATAGCATGTGGACCAGAGGGACTTAGATGTACGCTGCGTCCAATCTCCAGTTTGTCAATCACTGATGTCTTTTCAAGAGGATATTCGCAATACCAGCCTGGAGTGTCGACCACTGTCACCTGTCTTCCCTGCACTTCAGCAAACCTAACCTCACAGCATACTGTTGTTCTTGATTCATCAACCTGAAAAGCTTTTTCACCCAGAATGAGGTTGCCTGCAGAACTCTTTGCAGCCCATGAAGCCCCGAGCATTACGATCTGCATATCATTGAGATACCGTTCTTCACCTAAAGAAGAGGTCAGATTTTCATTGCTGTCTCTGTATTCATAAATTGTTTATTTAGCATTTTATATAACATGTTTTTATTTCACTACTGTGAATCAGTAGTTTTTTTTTTTCTTTAAGGCAGATTCCATACAATATGAATCAATTTTTTCATATACATTTCATATACTTTGTTATATGCAAGGTATTATGTACTAATCAATCACTGATGTTACTTATGACTAACATAGATACGGATATTTTAGGCAGTGGCAATTGTTTAAAAAAAAAAAAAGATTATTTTTAAATTTTTTTACATTTATTTTATGCTAATTAATTGATGCTCTTTGTTATTTAAGGTACAAAATATTTAAACAATGGGTGTGAAAAATGTTCAACGTATCAAGCATTACTTTAAATTAAAAGTTACTATGTAATAACTCCGTAATTTAACTCATTACTAATAGAGACGTTGTTCCTGATCACAGAAATTTTGGGTCTATCTTAGTATGCATGAAATCAAAATTTACAGTATTTGAGAAATAAAAAAATAAAAAAAAACCCTGCCATCTAATCCGTATTCAATTTTAGTTGAAAAGCTTTCACCATTCTAAAGTCAGCAGCAAATTTCAGTTTATGCAGTTTATGAAGGATGTAATAATTTCTTACCTTTATTGTGTTTCTGTAGTTCAGTTCTTTGACACTTGACATCAAGAATTCTTTGTTTGACATTTTTCTTTCTTATTTTCTCGCTCTCATCCTGTACAGACACACTTGTGCTAATTTTTAAGTAATTGTGGTTGTTTTGTTCTAACATTTCCTCAATTTTTTCCAGTAGTGTGATCACTTGAGAGCTGTCATTCTTGTCCTTAATATTAAGAACATGATGCCTGTTCTGACACTTTCTTAGAAGCAATTCGAGGTCTGGCCAGTTTCTAATATTGTTTCTGAAACCTCTGTCATCATATGGAACAATGCAGCTGAACAGCACAATAATATGTCTCCAGGCATTCTCTGACAAAAACTCCAGGTGTTCGTTCAAAGACATTCTATAGACATTTGGAAAAATATTATCTATAGGAATGACCAGAAGGAAGGCATGAGGTCCAGGTGAACACAGTGTTGGGCTTTTAATAATTTCCATTATGTCAAACTTTGGAGTATCTTCCACAGGGTAATGCCACCACCAGCCTGGGGTGTCAACCAAAGTCACATGTCTTCCATGTACTTCTCCCTCTGCTTTAACAGAGCGGGCAGTTCTTATTCCAGTTTCAAAAGCATTTCTTCCCAGAATGATGTTTCCTGCTGAACTTTTTCCACTTGATCCTATTCTGTCCAAATCTCGACCCCCAATCAGGATAATTCTAATGTTTTCTCCATTGCCTAAAAAGTAAAATAGTTACATTTATTATGTTTGTGGATTCATTTCTTCTAAAAAATGTTGCTTTTTTATTTGTTAAAGTTAATTGTAGTTAATTGTACACATATGAATTTAATGATTAAAACTTACTTGAACTGGAGCTTGAGAGACTTTTTGGTGTCCTTTCGTCTGACATCTTTTAAGTCCTGTTTACTTAATAATGCCGTGGATCCAAAAAGGAATAATTACTTATCTCTAAATTGCCTTTAGCACATAGCTTGCAGTTACATTTTATACAATCTTTGTTATGAGTTGAATGAAAATACACCTTACCTTTTCTTTGTATTGCGAAGCAGCTTAAAATGAAAGTGAAATGCGACAGGCTGTTTACTTCCTATTTCTACATCAACAGTATGCAGGTTGCCAGTTCTTCAAACATTTTTGCTTCAGTGCTAAGAAAAAATGAAAGAGTAATTGTAACATCCATGGTTTGTTTTGTTCTTTGTTATATGTATTTCTTGCTTTGTTTTGGATTCTGTCTGTGTTCTAGTGTCATGTGATGTTTGTTTTGTCTTTCCATGTGCT
>JAUCNO010001053.1:8512531-8547929 GCA_032353835.1 Enteromius viviparus
ATTATAATAGGTTTAACTCTGCTTTAATTTATTTCTCTCGTGTATATATATATATATATATATATATATATATATATATATATATACTATGTTACCTAAGAATTTTATTTTATGTGATTTTAAGCAGTGATTTTTAGCAAATAAATATAGGCACTGACAGACACAAAGGTAATGAAAACAACCCTGACACTGCCTAAAGCTTCACTAAGACTTCACTGGCACGCAGCGCTGATCTGACGCTTTTGTTTAGGGACATATCCGTTTGTGACTTCCTCAAACTGCACTGTGGGAGGGGTGTGTACGGGTCTGGGCATGCCACCCCAGAACGTTGGTGAGGTCTATGGAGTTGTCAAAGCCTACACCACGAGAGTTGGGATTGGAGCTTTCCCTACAGAGCAGAACAACGTAAGCAGCTGCTTAACTTGCTCTTTTGTTTCCGCATTGTTTCGATGAGCTCTCACTACTGTTTATATACCGGTGCATTCAGTGTTATGAGTGTTCTGGCGGTAATGACTCAGTGGATAGATCTGAACAGGAATGTGAACAGCAGTCAGTAATCTGTCACACTACATGACAATGAATACATTGTATTATTTTCTGTTTTCAGTTTTAAAATGGCTCCATCTAGTGGGAAGAAGTTTTTTTTTTTAACGCAAGACAGTTGTAATGTAGACTTCATAATTAAAATTGTAAAATAATACTGTAGAGCATAGAGCTCATATTATATCATATAGATCGTGTTGTTTTTTAGTTTATTAAATATGGTTAGTGAACATTAATAAACTTAATATGAATACACCAGGGTGAGTCAAATACATTTTTATTTCTGCATGCTGCAGTCATCGCTAAAATGACAAATGATTAAAAATTCAGCAGTCATCAAAAAGCTTTAACCTATTCATTGCTCATAATTATATTAGGGATGTGCGATATATATCGAACGATGTATTATGCGCATCTCATCAGCCCGTTATTTGATTAGCGGTAAAAGCTCCATCAGCTGTTTTTAAATGCAGCGCCAGTTAATGAACAGAGCCGTAAATCACCGAGAAGCTGCGCCATTGAATCACCTGCGAAACTAACGCGCAGCTTCTCGGTGATCTACGGCTTTGTTCATAAACTGGCGCTGCATTTAAAAACCGCTGACGGAGATTTAGCGCTAATCAAAGAATCGGCTTTACTGACAAGATGCACATATGGTTCGATATATATCGCCCAGCCCTAATTCATATACCTGTGTACACATACTGTAAATACACAAAGGAATGAATTAAATCTGTTTGGCATACTGTATTTATGCGTAGGAGATTGGAGAGCTCTTGCAGACGAGAGGCAAGGAAGTGGGCGTAACCACAGGTCGCAAAAGAAGATGTGGTTGGCTGGATCTGGTGCTTATCAAATACGCTCACATGATTAATGGCTTCACAGCGTGAGTGTTTTGATATGTGACCTTTGGTTTCTGTATCTGTGCTCTATAGAACACTGTTTTCTTACATGCATACTTCTATATGTCTGTTTAGCTTAGCTCTCACCAAACTTGACATCTTAGATGTGCTTCCTGAGATCAAAGTTGGTGTGGCTTACAAAGTAGATGGTGAAATCATCCCACATTTTCCAGGTAACGTTAAACGACACTTTTCCCATATCGCATAAGTAGATTTAATCAAATCTGGTGTAGTTGAACATCATACGTGTTTCGCAGCAAACCAAGAGGTGCTACAGAAGGTTGAAGTGCAGTACGAGACTCTGCCAGGCTGGAAAACAGACACGTCTGCTGCAAGGACCTTTGAAGAGCTTCCAGAAAATGCACAGAAATACGTCTGTTACATTGAAGATCACTTGGGTGTGCCTGGTAAGACTTTAAAGGGATAGTTCTTCCAAAAATGACTCATCCTAATGTCATTCCAAACTTGTATGACTTGCTTTCTGCTGTGAAACATGAAAGATATTTTGAAGAATGTCAGTGACCACATTCCTACTGACATCCAAACAGACAAAAATATGTGAATGGTTATCAAAAAATAAAGTTATACAGCTTTGGAATGGCATAAAGGTGACAGTAGACTATTAACTATAAGCCCATGTTCACAGAACATCTCAAGGCTAAAAGTAGCTCCTAAATTTTTTGCTCTAAGAGTATTTCACTAGTCTTACTATCAGCCATGATTACTCTACTCTGGTAATTAAAGACTTTTTTTTATGCATATTTGCTATTTTTGTTTATAAGATGCTAGCCCTGTTGCAATAATCAATATATCGACTTATCTCACAATATATGTACATGACCTCAATAATAATTGATGATGCAATATATTTCCCACAACGTTATAAAAAATGCTAATTGCATTTCACTGGGGCCTGTCTTTTGCAGCTTCCCTTACATAACATGGTGTAGTCAAGAGGTGCTAGTTCAAATTTTTTAATTTTTTAAAATCCTTCTACAAAAAAGTTTATTCTGCAGATATGGCGTTGTTTAGAGATCTGTGCTTACAGAGATATGACTGCTAAATAGGGATTTTCAGCAATAGTGTGCATGCTTACATTTTAAGAGCAAATAAGAGAAAAATCTGTAGATGGAAAAATCTCCATAAAAGTTCTTTGTGCATTTGTCTTTTTTTTTTACATGTAAGAAAATATATATTTACCGTTTATTTAGTTTTTTAAGATATCTAATACTTTTATACTTAATTTCCATGATCTAAATATTTTAAGAATTAAATGTTTGTTGTCAATTGAAATAGAATAGGCCTTCTTGCATTCTTTACATTCAGTGGCGTAAAATGGTCTTAAAATGACAATAATATCGCTTAGCGGAATTATTTATCGCGCAACAAAAAGTTATTGTGACGGGCCTATTGAGAAGCATACAGGCTGACAATTACCTCAACATATACATATATATTATATTGTTTATTAGTGACACTTAGTCTGCATTTTAAAATCTTTATTTGAACGTGGCAGTTAGCCACATTACATCTCTGTCAGAGACTCCTCCCCTCTCCTATCAGCCAATCACTGTCTGAATAGTTGGTAAGCTTACTGACATGATCCATAGCGATCCAAGTTTGTCTCAGCAGCTTTGTGAATAGGTTTTAGAAGAAAACTCTTAGATAAAAACTTTCACTGCTATCGTGGAGAACTCTTAGTGGTAAGATAAATGTTTTGTGAATATGGGCCCAGATCATTTAAAATGCAGTTAGGTTGATTTACTACAGAGATCCTAATGACTTACTCCATCTCTGCTTTAGTAAAGTGGATTGGTGTTGGGAAGTCGCGGGAATCGATGATCCAGCTCTTTTAAGAGGCTGCTTGGCCTGCATGTAGCACTGGCAGAATTACACTCTGGACTCTAGGACAGAAAGTTGCCTCGTGTGTTTCTTTTCCCACCTCACTTCAGTTTCTCCATGGCAAGAACATCATCTTGCGTCACTCAGATCATCCTACAGCCCTTTGAAATGGAGTATTTGCCATAAGTAATGGCATTCCAGCGGTAAATCAAACAGGACTTTTCAACTAGTTCTTTCTTTTGTAATCATTTAACTGTTTCTCATCTGCTTTACATCATTCTCCTCTGGTATTTCGAGCTTTCATGCTCAGTATCCTCATCTTGAGTCCATATGCTGTACATGTGCTACTACTTCAAACAGGCATCGGTAGTGATGTATATTGTTAGATATCACTTTTTCACACATACTGCGTAAAAGATTACTAACACATGTTATATTTAATGTTCTTTGTTGTTTTACCATTCAAGAATCAACGGTTATGCAATGTGTATTACCACACTTTGTCCTTGTTTTAAATGGACTGTATGACTGAGTCGGCTTCATTTAAACAGACGGTTTTTAAAAGACAATGTAGTTTCTTTACCAGATGCATAAATACTGAACACGAATTATGTACAATGCAGCCTCAAAATGTAAAACGATTACAGTGGGTGTTTTCTGTTTTTCCAAAAATGGAACAGTTTATGAAAGCATCTTTCAATTTTAATCTATTTAATTTGCTCTAAAAATAGTATTTCATTCAATTGTGCCTCAAGAAGCATATACTATAAAGCACGGGGTTTTGATTCCATTGAATGTATGTAAACATTTGCACAGATGTTTATTGTTCAACTGTACAACTTTATGCCACAAGCATATTAAAGCCACTTTAATGATCAGTAATGAGATGTTAATGAACTTGCCTTTCAATATCGATTGTCAAAATGTAGATTCACGTGAATTCAGGATGTACGACTCTGTTTAGCCAGTAAAACGCACTAATGTTTAACTTCTTTTGTGGTTGCTAGCTGCTGCAGTAGGTCTTCTGCTTTTTCTGACCTCCAGTAGTGCATTTACAGAACTTTTACTTGTTAAGAGATGAACTAAGCAGAGCTTGTCTGTTTAAATATGACTGGGTTCTTTCAGAAACCCAGGTTTATTGCTTCTGTTTTGTCTCACCCTCAGTACTGCACCTTTAAATAAATAAGTAACATAGGATAAAGTGTGCCTTGTTAATACAGATGAACAATGGAACTTGAAAACTAATCCTCATCTGATTGAGCTTTTATGGATTTTAATTGAGAAACCTCTTAGCTTTTTCGAGGGCATTAGTGTCATTGCCGTTTGCCAAAAGTGTACATGCATCCAAAGAAGTATCTTAATGGATAAATGAATGCTGTGATATAAAAAGCCTTTGTAAATGACCCTGAATGATAACTCTTGCGTTTTCAGATTGATGATGGTGTGATGCTTTGCATTTTATGTTGCTCACATCTGCTGAATAAATGGAGTAAGCGGTTTATTTGTTTAGTAGCATCTATTACACGTCATTTATCTTGTATTATCACAACATTGCAAGAATAGGACAGTTGGTATGGTATGTTTGCACAAACGCAACCTTCTCTGTTTCTTAAATCCTTTACTGTTTCTGTTTTGTATTGCTGCTGATCGGGTTTAATGTATGTATATACAGAACACAAAGCCATATTATCTTGAATTTACTGTAACTGTTCACTTTGCTGGGGATTGATACTGATGGGTGTGCATGATCGTCTAGTGGGATTTGCACCAAAACTCACTCTGTTTATCTTGGATAAATGGCAGACAGCTGTCATGACACTCCAACCAATAAAGTAATATAGTCAGAAACACTTTCTGATTGTGCGTTCGTTCATTTTTGAGTATTTTGTGGCGGGTTTGGTACAATGAAACTTTCCACGTTTTGGAAATACGAGGTCCAGCACACCACCAGGGGGAGACATTTACCTTGAAATACACGTTGATCGAAGACATCCGCTGATTTTAACAACGAGAAGAAAGAGCCCCGTAATTACGTTTGGCAATAAGTTGTGCTGCTACACAATTACCCCTAGATAATAATAACATTCTGTGCATTTCCCCCAGTATTACGGTGGGTTTAGATATTAGCACTATAGCACTATAAGCACTATAGCATTATAAAATTAATGTATTTTAAATGTATTTTAGGCTTATTAATAAAAAAACGTGCACTGTGCAGAAGTAATACTCCAAACAATCTGTCAGTAAATATGTTAAAAGATTTGAACTATACTTTGTATGAAAATTAATGTATTTTAAATGTATTACTTTTTTACTAGGGTAGTTGAGGTTAAATGCTGGGAGCTAATTAAAACAGACATAAGCATTTGTTTTTGTTTTGATTTTTTAATGAATACTTCCTTTTGTAACTAAAGGGAAGTATTTTCAGGGGATTACTTTAATTTAAATCGTGTAAAAATGTCTGTTTACGCCCCCTCGTCTTTGAGTGTGCAATGTGAAATCAATATGTAACTTCAGTTAAATGGAAATTTATTTTATATTACATTTTGGAATTTTTATTAACTTATTTTGAACTCAATAACGAGCAAAACTTCGGATTGTGGTGGAAATCTGTGTGGTAGCTGGAAATTGTGAGAGAGAAAAAATCTATCGTAAAAAAAAAAAGAATGTTTTTAACAGCCATTTTGACTCTTTGCTTGAATTATTATAGTTTTAATATAATTTTAGAAGAGTCAAGCAGTTTGTTTTTAATATCATCACTTAATATTAATGCTATTTAATACTGGGCATGTATGAATGAAAACTAAAGAGTGCAGATCATAAAAATTGTGTTTCTGAAGATATTGGAATAGAAATGTTTTGCTTTCACAACCAGATCTATATGTTAGAGGTATGTGTGTTGGCTTGTTTGGCTGGTGAAGGTGTCTGGATATAAATGTACACATATGTGCGATGTAGTAGGAGGTGACGACTGTGGTGAGAATGATGAGATCTCTCATACTGTAAACTCTAAGGAGTCTTCCTGCTCTTATTACAAATTCACTGCTCTGGTTTCTATCAACCATATCAGCTTAACCTGATTATTATTTAGATCTGATGCTGACAATACCATGTGTTACGTTTAATGTAATCATTTATTTGTTATTTCGTTTGATCATTTGCAAATACAGTACACCTAAATTAGGCCTAATATGTGGATTGCAATGTCAAAATATGTGTTCAAATTCAAGTTCACTTTATTTATAGAGCAGGTTTAAAACAGCCACACGATTGACCAAAGTGCTGTACAATTGGCAAGAAAGTCAAAAAATATAAAATGTATAAGAAAAGATAAATGGAAAAAGAAAAAGAAGCACAGTCAAACATGTACGTTTTTAAAAATGACTTGGAAATGGATCTGGAAGGGACCTCTCTGACCTCAAGGGGCAGCTTATTCCACAGTTGGGTCCCGACCACTGAAAAAGCTTGATCCCCTCTGTGTGATAGCCTAGACTGAGGGACCAGCAGGAGCTTCTGGTCACTGGATCTTAGATGTCTCTGGGGTGTAATAGTTCAGAGAGATAGCTACCAGCCTGGTTATGTAAGGATTTATACACCAATAAGAACTTTAAAATGATTTCTAAACTGAATAGGCAGCCAGTGGAGGTCCTTCAGTATAGGGGGGATATGGTTGTCTTTGCGGCTGGTTAAGGAATCTAGCTGCAGCGTTGTGAACTAATTGCAAAGCAAAGTCATTTTGAAATACCGCAATACAGTGAGTTGCAGTAGTCTAGGCGTGATGTAATAAAAGCATTTGATAAAAAGAAAAGTTATTTGATACAATAACTTTGTGTACAGAAAGTACAGTATTTTCTTACAGTTTGTAGGTTAATCACACAAGCGGGAAATCATTTGTTAAAAGCTTCTTTAATGAACCAAAACTATTTTTTTTTTTTTTTTTTTATTGAGCACAATAAAACATACATAGACAGACAGCAACATAACATAGACTGAGACCACTCACAAATATATATATATATATACACTTACACAAATGAAGCACTAAGTGGGAGGAGACAAAAATAAGACCAAAAGCTGTACACACAAAAAAAAACAAAAAAAAAAACAATAATAATAACTATTTATACTATAACTATTTATAAACAAAACTATTTGTTAATAAAATATTGAATGATAGGCAGTGCGACAGGAAAATAGATGGATTGGTTGATGGACAGAATGATAGAAACTATAGATAGATAGATAGATAGATAAGACCTAAGTTTTCTTCAGAAGTTTGTTAATGTCCTTCAGACCCTCCAGAGTGTGTGTGTGTGTGTGTTTCATGAATTTAAATGTCTTTGCAGTTCTTCGTCTTGTCACAGCTGACTCATTACACAACAGAGCTCTGAACCTATCACGAAACACCACACACAAACACACTGCCACACAAAGGGCTCCATTCTGGCTTGATGGTGTGCTGAGTGTGTGAAGAGAAGGTCAGGGGAGGGCCAGATCAGTGTGTGTGTGTGTGTGTGTGTGTGTGTGCATTAGTGGCTTTGACACACTCATTAGAGCAGATGTGCTGCTGCTGCAGTGGCGGCTGCCACTTCCTCCTCCTGGCTTGTGAACACGGGCAGCTGTTGAGCAAAGGGCCAACGTCTGCCTGATCCCTGACCTCAGCTCCACCCCAGCCCCCAGCTCCAACGGGGGCAGGGCCAGGGGCCGCCAGATGGGGGCTGGCTGTGTGTGTAGGGGGGTGTTTATGAGTTTAGAGTACTGGCTGTTGCTTTTTGGGGGGAAACTTGTAGAGTTTGTATTTGTCTGTAGGGCATAAGGCCTGGGGGTTGGGTTTTGAGGGACGTTATGGACGCAACACATGGCTCGGAAAAACATTAGCCGAGAGGGGTGTCCGAAGTGTTTTGGAGGAGTGGCGTGCAGCCGTTTATTGACATTGTTTTAGGCAGGAAGTCCTTTTTGGTTACACTTTATTTTAAGGTGTCCTTGTTAGAGTGTAATTATACATTAAGTACTAATATTAATTAACTACATGTACGTACTATATTTAGGGTTAGGATTAGTGCTTGGTTTATAGTTACTTGCAGGTATTATGTATCATTTACAGTTATTGCAATAGTAAGTACATAACATGTGTAACAAGAACACCTTAAAGTTCAACAGCACAGTTCAATTCAAGTTAAGCTTAACTGACAGTACTTGTGACATATTGGGGAAAATAAAATGTAAACAATATATTTACATTTTTATGTTAAAAAAAAAATCACCTTAAATGAGAAACTTTTTTATATGTTTCAAACCTGTTGTCATGACAATGTACAATGTACATGAACTGTATAGAAATGAATATATAAACACAGCCAGCAAGACAACTTCTGTTGAACCCAGAATATTCTTTAAATGGTATTCATTGTTAAAGTCAAAATGACTGTAACTCAACATTTGTTGGCAGGCGAGGCACACACATGCACAATGGTGATCATTGCTGGAAAAGGCAGCACTTTGAAGCGTGGCCCTCTTTAAGTTCATCATCCACCCTGTGGTTGGACAGCAGTGGGAGTCTGTGGCCAGCTCTGCCTGGACATTTGCTTCCCCATGTCTCCAGAGCGGACAGGTGTTGGCGTCAGCAGCGTCCAGACTCGTTTCAGCAGCTGCTGCACTCGTCCGCACACACGCTCTCTCTCTCTATGACACACCTCCCCCAACTGACAGATGTAGCCACACCACCCAACTAGCTTTATGGAGCCAGAGCTGTTTTGACTTTAAATATTTGCCCAGGAGGGATTGCCCTGTTTGGGCAAGGCTTGTAGTGTAATAGGACGAGAACAACACGGACTGGCCGACAAAGAGGCACGGCCTGTACAAACACATAAACCTGCCAGAAGAACTGGAAGTCTGCAGGAGTGTGAAGTCTTTAAGTTATGGTCAGATGTTCGCCAACTGTTACACGGGAGCTCCAAAATGTGTTTGGACACTTCTGGATACATAAGTGACACTTGAGATGAATATCATTATATTTTAAACAAATTAACCACTTTATTTTGTTATTAATTTTAACCAACTGGAGTCATGGTGAGTTTAGTGGTTGTGTAGAATGAGTTCACACAGGTGTCCTAAAAAAGTATCTCCAGGTGTAGATCATCAGAGTAACTATCAACATGTAACAAATATCAACCACAACAATGGCCAAAAAGTCAAAATATTATAGATAATTTATATCTGAATCTATGTATTTAAAAAAAAATATATATATATATATATATATATATAAAACGTGTTTAATGATGATGTATATATACACACACAAACACACATACAGTATATATACTTACATAAAATATTAAATAATTACATGTACATACATTTATTTTATTATATTTTATACTATATATAAATATTTTTAATATATAAACATATTTTTGTGTATATTTAGTACATATTGTGTACTAGTGTATTTATTATTATTTGTAATAGGCTAATTATTATTTTTTTATTAAGTTTATTACTCACTATATTAATTATAAATCAAAAACAGCACAAAAATAAGTCCCTGAGCACATAACCAGTAACTAGCTTCTACTATCTGACTTGAACCCAGTAGAAAGTGAGTGAGATGAACTGAGGAGAAGAAGCACCAGCACGGAGCTGGGCATCTGAAGGGTCTGGATTAATTCTGGACGAAGGAATGGTCTCTGAGCTCTTGTAAGATGTTCTCTAACCTCATCAGGAGAAAATTTAGAGCTGTTAAACTTGAGGTGTCAATAAGTATTAAATAAAACGGTGCCGTTAATTGTGTCCAGTATGTATTAGTGAAAACATTTATTTAATAATGATGCTTCCCCCCCCATTTTAAATTCTTATTATCCAATGAAAGGCTAGATTTTTGTGAATTTGTAAAATAAAAAATAAAAAGAATTAACAATGTAGATCAATTTTAACAGCCTTCATTGATCATATTTACCAAGGGCGCAAATATTTTTGGCCATGACTGTAAGTGTTATATTTAGATTATAATACATTTGTATTACTATTAATAATTTATTACTATTATATGCAGGTAGGTTTTTTAAAGCATCTTGGAGACGTTGCCACAGTTCTTCTGAATTGAGACTGGATGATGATCAGATCAGATCTCTGTGTGGAGCACTGGCTGTTGTCAGACAATAATCTCACTGCATTATTACAATTAATGACAAAAAATAATGTTTGGAAATGTAAACTGATATTTTGCCACCACAAAAGATAGAAATAACCAACTTAAAACCATTTTTTGTTGGTGAAAATACTATGACTTTTGCACCGTTCTGTACGTATTTTACATGTAACGCTAGTAAGGATGTTTTTATATTCTTATAATGCAAAGCCCTATATTTCTTTCTGCGTGATCAAACATTTTTGTGGCCACTAAATGTGCTAAAGACCCTCAATGCTGCTTGCAAGCTGGATTTTTTTTCTTATAATAAAAGCTTTTGTAACTGAAGTGCGAGATTTTTCAAAGCCACACCGAAAGGGAAAGGTAATCCAGCTAAATGCACCGCCTCAGAAGAAACCTGTAAGAAAGCACTTTGTCTCACCATCTGGGCCTGTACTCACCCATCCCATTAGGACGCCACATTAAAGACCAGGTACAGTAATTGCAAGAGCCGGCCGACAGGAGTGCAACCTGCAATACTTTCACTTGTCCAAAGAGAGAGGGAGGCAGAAGGAAAAACTTTCCTTGCGCAGCAGATTCATCTTGCAACAGCTTCTAAGGACTGCCAAACAGATGCCAGTACAATTGCTTGTCTTTTTTCCTCTTCCCCTGCAATCTAAGTATGGCGCCCATATGGCTGCAGCTGAAGGGAGTGATTGTTGGTATTGTTCATTTTGTCAGTGATCCTGGGCGATGCGGGAGCACTAATGATAATGCTGTGTGCAGATGTGTGTTGGGTGAAGACGCTCATTCACTCTCTGAGGCCTGCTTGATCTCAGACTGGGACGGGGAATGCAGCTCAGGACGTCAAGGCAGATGTTTTCGTTGGTGGGATGACTTTTAAACGTGTCAGATTTGTTCTAGATACTTTTCTCAGAGAATATGTTGGTGAAAATATTCACAGAGTCACTCAGAATGAGGAAGCGAAATACAGACCTGAAGCTGAAATTAAGAGAAACATAGAAACATAAAAGCCCACAGCTCAATTCTTCTTCCTGTCTGATTAAAACAGGTTAACATGGGTGTACTGTCTTATTAATCAATGAACATAATACATATGAACTGTGTAATTATACTTACATGTGTACTTTATTAACATTAATGAAATGCAGTGTCGAGGTTGAGCTACCGTTTCTGACAAAGGACCTGCCCCTTCAGATTTTAATAATAATAAATAAATAAAATCTTCCAAATAAACGTGTCTTTAAAAGATTTAATTTAAATGATTATCATTGGTTAAAAGGTGTTTGTCTGAAACACTTTATGTGGCAGAAAATCACCCGATTACATACAAAAATATATATAACTCTGCCATTATTATTTCAGTAATGATAAAAGTTATTATGCGTGTATTTTACCAAATGGATGCTAACAAACAGAAGCCAAGTTCACAGCATCTTTCAAAAATATTTTGGATAATTGATGCTAACTGTGCAAGCAATGCCAAATGACAATTTTTGTTGTATGCATCGAACCTTAATAGATTATGGCTGAAAATGATTTCCACATTTACATTTTATCATTTAAAAGGGATGTTATTAGCCAGATTTATACATGACCTGAAAGCTTAATAAATAAGCTTCACATTGATGTATGATTTGGATGAATTTGACTGAGATCTTGTCATTGCTTATAACTAATCAAAAAGTTTTAATATATTTTCGATAAGAAATTGACTACATACCTTCATGGAACATGATCTTTACTTACTATCCTGAGGATTTTTGGCAAAAAAAAAAACAACAACAATAATTTTGACCCATACAATGTATTTTTGGCTGTTGCTACAAATATACCCCGGGGACTTAAGACTGGTTTTGTGATTCAGAGTTACAATTTTAAATTGATTTAATTAAAGTTTTTATTATTTTGAGTCTTTATTTAAATTTTTGTAATTGAATTTAATATACTGGAAAAATGATTTATTTCTTTATAAGATTAATTTATTAGGTTTAACAAGAAAATACCATTTTAGTATTTCTGTTTTAGTAATAAATTTAGTAATAATTCTGTTTCAAAGTGTTTTGTCAGTGTGTTATTTGGTAATTTTTCTTCTTCATCATCTTTTTAGTGGACCTTAATCACCAGCTTAATCATCTTTTTAATATTCCTACTTCTATTCATTTTTATTTTCAGGTTTGGTTTTAGTAACTTAAATATTTCAATTTCATATTTCCAATTTACATGCAAGGTTTTAAGATTTTTCATATATTTCTTTATTTTAACCTACAAAAACATTTTAATAGTTGTAGAAGACCTTTCAAAAAAAGCTTGAATTCGTCTAAAATATATAGTTTTCTTTATGTCTTATCCTGCATACAGTGTGTACCAAGAGAGCCAAGACTGCCACTCATGCCTTAAAAAAAGTGTCTGTAGTGTTTACTTGGCTGTAAAATATGTCAAAGTTTAGGTGCAGTGTATTCAGCAAGTGATCAGAAGGCTATGTCCCTCGTCACTAATGCCTAATAACCAAACTCAGAGGCATTTTCTGCACAAGTCTATGCTAAATCCATAGACAAAATCAAGAGGCCTTTTGGAGGACCCATCAATGTTAAAAGTACCAGTATCACATCCGTCCTCCTTCAGGATTTCTTTTCAGCTCCCTGCCAAGGTTGCTGTGCGGTGGTGGATAATGCAGCATTGTGAAAGGGAATGTGGCACGTTGGCTGTGCCAGGTCCCACAGGCTGAGCCCACGTTCTCTCTCCCTAACCCAGTTCAGGATGTGCGCATTAATCCTGCGAGTCGGCCTCGGGCCACTCTGAGTTGCTGCAGGTTGGTGGAGGCGACAGATGGGGCCCGCACTGCCGGACCTCGCAGAGAGCGGAGAGCTTGGCATCTCCGGCTGAGACGACAATGCTCCTCTTTGTACACAAACTAGCTTGCGACAAAAAAGATTCGGAAATGATGAGGCCACTGCACTCTTGTTGGTTTGCATGTGCACTATGGTTAACTCTTATTGCATACCAAAAATGCATTGACGTTAACAACATATTTGCATGTATGTAAGGTCTGCATTGGCATGGCCATATCTGTAAGGTGTTGGAGTGTGATTTTCTGCTCTAACAGTGTGTGTGTGTGTGTGTTCTTCATGTGGCGCTACAAGCACATGTGTAAAGAGTGTGTGAGCACTGCTGAGTCACACATTCGGGGAGGACAGGTGTGGGATCGCTTTAGAAATGACTATTGCAGGAACTGTGCTGCAGAACACCAGGAAAAACAAAGCTTTTACAACACAAACCACTCAAAGTGTCTGTAGGGTGTGTGTTGGCCTGTTGGTGAGCTGGATAACTACTTAAAGGGTTACTCCATCCCAAAATTAAAACTCTGAATCTGTTGTTTTTGGATCTAGAATACAGTAAAAAAAAAAGAAGTATTATTATAATTTAAAATAACTACTTTAATATCCAATTTATTCCTGTGATGGCAAAGCTGAATGCCAGCATTACTTCAGTCTGTCAGTGTCACATGATCCTTCAGAAATCATTGTAATGTACTGATTTGCTGCTTAAGAAACTATTTGTATTATTAATGCTGAAACAGTTGCGGAGCTCAGTATTTTTGTGTGTAACTGTGACGTTTTTAATAGTCTCTGATGAGCAGAAAGTTTAAAACATTTGTTTTAAACAGAAATCTTTTCTAACATTTAAATGTCTTCTTCACTTTTTATCTATTTAATGTGCCCTTGCTAAAAAAAACTCCAAACCTTTCAACAGAAGTGTATATGATGTTTTTTTCTGAAATATATGGATACCTTTTTTAATATAGGTATATAAACATATGTATATATGCAGTGTCTATCTGACCCCCAATGAGGTCACAGCAGTACACCCAGGAAAAGTGCTGACTCGGTGCTGACTAAATCCTGCCAAGACCCCCTATCAACATCTCACACCCTGCTGCCCACTTATCTACAGAGGCCAGAAGTGCTACGAACAGCTGGTTCTGAGAGAAAGAAACAGCCGACCAAACCAGTCACATCAAGGCCTCGCCGGGCCTCCAACACTGGAAGGCAGTATAACAGGGAAATGCTAGAGTCCTGTAAAATATCATTTCTGGTTGAAGTGCTGAATTGGGTTAGCTAATATATGTAAGGGATCATGTAAAGTCAACCTGTCATTATAGCACAATGAGTCTCAGATTAAGGAGTGTTTTATTATAATGACTGGCTGGCTGTACATTATAGCACTTATCACCATTGTGGACATGAAATATTGATTTGAGCTGAAGTTATTCTTTTCATTTGAGAAGTAAGAGCGAAAAGCAGAGAGACATGTCGTTATTAGTAGTCATCATGCTAAAATATTTGAACACTGAATGCCACAACTCTTCAATCAGAGCCATTTCAGACAGCTACTTGATCAAATCTCTGTACAAAAATCCCAGCATACACTATTGTTCGTAAGGTTAGGATCAGCAGGCTTATGAAATAAACATTTTTATTCTGTAAAAACAATAAATTGATCAAAAGTGACAAGAAAGACATTTAAATTGCTGGAAAATATATTTCAAATGAATGCTGTCACATTTAAACAAAAACTATTTACCGTCATAGCAAGAAATATTTATTGAGCAGCAGTTCAGCATATTATAATTTCTAATGTCTCCAGTGACACTGAAAACTGTAGTAATGATACTAAATATAATATATATTTTAAAACATTGCAAAAGTGATATGCTTCCATTGAACGTATATTAAGAGGTATAGGATGAAGTAGGCCTACTTTTTAAACTATTTTTTTACAATTAAGTTAAAACTCTGCTTTAAATATTTCAATATCATTTGTACAGGTTTTGGGATTTGAAAACATTAATATAAAAACTGACACTCAAGAGACCCTTGAAGTGTGAAATTATGCATCATGTTCACTGATTTGTGGTTCTTCTCCATCATCTTTCAGTACAGATGACAACCCCCTTCTTTCTGCTGCAGAAGAATCACACAAAAGAAATGTTTTGTTTATCTGTGCTCAAGTAAGCTCCACAGACCCCTGAATGTGTCTGTGTGGAGAACCATGTCTGCCCCTCTCACTGCTCCCCAATCAGCACCACAACCTACCCCCCTGAAACACACACACACATACACACATCCTAACATTTAAGTTGGGGTTGCGTCTTCTTTTGTTGGGGGACGCAGGGTGCATGGCGCACCCCTCCCTAAACCAAAAATATTCCCCCACACAGACCCCTCTCCCCACCCCTGACAGGCTGTAGCACCACTGCATTGTCTGAAGGGCCAAGACAGGCCGCTTGTTGCTTGCCTTCTGTCTGTGTGCACAGGGCGCTCAACAATGGCTGCCTTTTAAACGAGGCAGACAACTGAAAGAAAAAAGACGTCGTCCCTCCTGCCTGCTTTTCTCACCTTTATCTGCTCAGCCCTTGTACTTTTTTTTTCTTTTTCCTTTCTCTTTCATGTAGGACTTAATGCTCCTTTCATTCTCTCAAATTCTTTACATCTTAACTGCTGGCTGCAGCTGAATTTCTAGCACTTTTTGGACTCTTCATGAGCAGAATTTTTTTTTGCAGCAAATTGGCGAATAGGAGACTAAATACTTTTTTTAATGATTAGGTATATTAATGTTAATAAAGTACCCATGTAAGTATAATTACACAGTTCATATATATTATGTTCATTGATTAATAAGACAATACACTCATGTTAACCTGTTTTAATCAGACAGGAAGAAGAATTGACCTGTGGGCTTTTATGTTTCTAAAATTATTTATTCCATTTCTGTATTATTGTCAATATCATTTTGAGTTCTATTTTTTATTAAAATCTTTAACCTTCATGTTCTTTTGAAATTTTTATGTTTATGTCAAATTTTTATATTTTAATCAACACCTACAATAATAAAGAAAATAATACAAAATGTTCACAGCAATGTCATACAGTAGAAGAACCATTTTGGGTTTCTAAAGACACTTCCAGTGAAAACCTTTTCTTTTTAGTGTGTGTGATCAACATTTTAATAAATTAAATAACCTTTTGTAAAATGAAAAGGTTCCATGGACGTTAAAGGTTCTTTATCTGTTTCCTCAGGACAGAAAAGTAATTGGTATTCAGTCATCAAAAAATAAAAAATAATAAACACATAAACAGTCTCAGAGTATCAATTTTCTCAGAGGGTCTCTAGGGGCCTAAATAGAATTAATGTAACACTGAGAACAAACGGGTTATCAAATTTGTTTATAATAAACTGTGTTTATAATAATTTCTCATAAGATTAGAAAGTGTCATTAAGTGTCATTAGCGGCCTTCAATAAATGCACTAACTTCAGGGAGCTCCTCTTCGAACGCCATCAAACAGAAAGGCCTGTTCTCTTCCTGTCTGCGTTCCTCTAATGTACATTATATTTGGAGCTGGTCACGGAGTATGGCGAGGCACTCGGCAGCTATCTGCGTGGGTAGAATCAGTCATACCTCAGTGCAACGGCTGCCCTATCGATGCCATGTGCGCCGCTCTCCCCCAGTACGCTGGCACACGGCTCCCGCTAACTTCTGCGGTGGAGCTACATATAGAAGCCCAAGCTGGTAACACACTCATCACATCGAGCCCACTACCCTTCGGCACAGCCAAATGTTTCCACAGCTGCCCCTTTGTCTCTGCTCCTTGAGTAAACAAAGGACAGATACAAATTAATGACCTAAATTCATAGTAAAAAAGCAAAGAGAGAAAACCATTATGCTCCAACTGTCCGTTCCAACCAGATGTTAGATGCAGATTTGTACGTGAATGTCACAAATCAAATCTCAGCTCTGTGAGAAAACCAGGCGAAAGAGCGCACGATGTTGTCGAGAAATACCGAACAATAAGGCGCTATTTAGGCTTCCTCAATAATACAAGCGGAAATGGATCTTAAGTCCAAAATGAGTTCGAAAACTAAATCTCACACCAATTAGAAGGAGTTGCAGTGTGTGTGTGTGTGTGTGTGTGTGTGTGACGAAGGGGGGCAGGCTTACAGCACGGGACCATCTGTGGCAGTGGCCTGTTGAGTAACGCTCGCTGACTTAAAAGTGGTCAGCCTTTAGTGCATCTGTAGGCCAGGTTTGCTGAACAGCGAGACATTAGATAAAGCTGATTTGTTTGCTAGAAAACTGTACTTGAGGAGCTTTGGAAGGAGCCTGTCTGTATGTGTGTGTGTGTGTGATGCAGGGGGAGGGGTTGGTCTTCGTACAAGCTGCTGCACATTTTCCCAGGTCCAACCCACGCCTTTACTGGAGCACCAGCCAGACATTAAAGCAGCATATACACATGAGCCATGTAAGACCGCATACACACACACACACACACTCATCCGGACAGTATACTCAATCCACAGACCTCACGCACTGGAAAACATGTTTCCACCCACACGAGCATCTACAGTAAATAAGATTATTGAACTGAATGCAAAAACACAAACACCGTCTCAGCAATCTGCACGTCGTCACTGCTTTGGCAAATCCCGCCAGAAGTTTCTGACAGAAAAATGGCACGGAGAGGTTAAGGTTCTTATAATTTATTGCAGTTTGCACACAATTTAAAAATTTCACCAACAGCACACCAAAAGTACAAAACTAAACAGCCTCATAATTTACTTCCCTTGAGAAAATGAAACATACTATGATTGTCAAAGCTAAATGTCTAAATCCATAAAAAGAACAATGTCAACATAGCAAAAAAATCTCAGAAGGGAAGCAATTACATGTGAAGTTGAATCTTCTTCTTTTTTTTTTCTCCATTCAGACACCGATTGTCCTTGAATTCAACAGATATTTATTATTTTCTTTCCCATACTCATTAGCCACCAAGTTTGAATTTGACAGAGTTGTTCTTCACACTGGGGTTCCTGGGTTTCAAGTAAACTAAAGGGGTATCTTATTTATGGATATGCTTCATAGGCCATTTCACAGCTTCATTTCCATTAAAAAAAAAAAAAAAAAAGTCCAAGAAAGACATCCAGTATTTCAGCGACAGTTTCCAGTTTTCACCCTCTGAGTAATAAGCTGATAACAGTAGTTTAAGGCGGTCAAGTACAATAGAAGCCAACAAAAAAAACAAAGAAAAAGAAAGCATAGAAAACAAATCAACCCCACTGTTGATATTTTTTTCCTGTCACATTTTAGAGTGCAAAAGGTAAAAGTACCACCGTGCAAAACGCCATGAGGAGCGTGCGCTGTTGGCAAAGCTCAACCTTTTCACTAGCCGTTGCACCAGCCAAATATATGGTAGGACAGTTCCTGAGGCCTGCGTAGGCCCGTGTGCTGCACACTCCTGTCCTGCTCCAAACATGTGCGGAGCCCCCGGCCCTATCTAACTAAAGTAGTTCAAGCATTTCAGCCCTGTGTGAGTGACTGATCTACATCTACAGCGCTAAGCCATATGTTTTTCATTTTCTTTGTTTTTTATTTCTCTGGATTTGACAATGAAATGGTATACTTGTGTGAAACAAACCAACAAACAAACAAAATGAACAGAATTTTCACATTGTTAACAAAAGAAACCATTGCAAATTAAAAGAAGGAATAAAACACTTTCAAAATAAACATTTTTCGAAATCACAAATGCTGCAAAAAGTGAACAATCACAAATTTATAAATCTTTTTTTTTTTTCAGTGTAACAAAGTCAATTCAATTAAAGTTAATAATTAAGCATATACATTTCGTAAAGGCCTCTTTTGCACATCATTCTAATTTCAATAAGCTTCAAAGGTGCAACCAACCTTGCCAAACACGTTCTAGTGACAAAAAAAAAAAAACACAAAAAAAACGACTTATGTATTGAACACAAACACACGCACACAAACCACTCAGATCAGAGTATGTCGAGCTTTATGCTGTTTAAAGATCCTTCAGCTTCTCCAAATAGATGTGCGCTGCTGAGGACACCAATAAAGAAGAGCTGTACCATCAGCCACGCAAATGTGTCTTCATGGCAATCGAATCTGAAGCAAGTGCCAATTGAAAAGATAAATAAATAAATTACAAACAGAGCCGACATGATTCAAATGACAACAGCCAGTAAACAGGACACTGAGACAAACAGCAGTTGAGGACCCAGCACTGGGAAGAGCAGTGCGAGGAGATGCTAGCAGGAGCCACGCTAGCCTTCTGAACAATAAACGTAGCGATCCAGCCTCTGCTGACACCTGGCCCCTCGTTAACCCCCGAATCCTACAGCGAGCCCGAACCTAATCGCGTCGCGTGTGTAGATACTGCAGCCTAACGTCAGTGCATTTCCACAATCTTCACAGCCCAGAAAAAAAAAAAAACACCTCACCAGAACCCCCAATTCATTCTCTAACGATAGGGAAAAACTCAAATCTACCAAGGAATCAAATGAGTTAATTAAAAAATACACTCTCTGATGCAAAACAACAACGAAAAAGAGTAAGTTAAATAAAATTCATGCAATTTCTACAGCGGTAATATTAAAGGTACTTTTTTTTCTCAACAGACAGGTGCCCTGACTGTAATGAATCAGTCAATTACAGTGTACAGCAATACAGCAAGTCACATCTTTTTCAATATACAGGTCAGACATCATGCAACAACGGATTCCGTTTTAAAAACGAAAAATCTTAATAAAACACTACAGAAATTGCTAGAAATGCAGCCGATGTAAAAATCAACCTCAGTAGCAAACGTGTGATGTAGAGAGACCGCAACTAAAATGCGAAAATGACTTCAAATCATATTAAGAAAGGATAGAAAAAATGTGGCAACTGATATGAAAAAAAGAGGCTGTACATTGCATGAGTGCCTTGTTTGTCTTCCATCAGTCAAGTTTCCTATAAAGAGTCAAAAATGTACAAGAGCTTAAGTAACGCGAGCTTAGAGCTTCCTCATGGGATTTAAAGGACTGACCTGCTCACACACTACGTGTGTATGTGTGCGTATGCGCATGAATACACATGCACGCACGGCCACAGTCACACATCAGGTATATTATCTGCAAATTATAGTAGTGCACTATATTTATATATATGTATATATATTAATACACACACACATACTCAAAAAAGAGGCGCGTGTGTAAATATATGACCATAGTACCCGTTTAGTGTGTCCTTAGTTTTAAACTCCTCTATTACCTGAAATCTTCATATGCTTTTCATGGCAGATGTTCCTTGAAATTTAGGAGCGTATACAAATACTGTAAATTATATACAGTTGAAAATCCCAATGATTTGTTTTTTTCTGTCAAAGTTGGTTACTGAGACCAGCACCGATGTTTTATAAAAACCCAAGGAGAGCAGGAAAAAAAAGAAAAGAGACCCTAAAGAGACCAGAAAATATATTAAAAGGAAATCAGTAGTAACATTTTCATGTGCTAGTAAAGTGCAATTCAACAAGATTTGCAATGTACATACAAGAAAAATGACTGATTCAGACCCTTCGGCCGTCACTCCGCCCCACTCTTACCTTCACCTCTCTGCCCCAACAAAATGCCACTCAGATCTTTTTCATTAATTTAACAAGCAGTTCAAACTTTCTGCTATCAGTTCAGCTTTCATTTCCACAGTTCTTGAGAACTATCTTCCAGTGCCCAGTCTCTGACCGTGGGTAGATTGAGCGCCTCGCTCTTGACTGAGAGCGAGTTAACCAGTTCGCAGTGGAACTTGCGGATGTGTCGGTACAAGTCCCCTGACTGCGTGAAGCGCCGCTCGCACCACTTACAGGCGTGCGGCTTCTCACGCGTGTGCACGACGGCATGACGGCTCAGGTTGTGCGAGTACTGGAAGCTCTTGCCGCAAGTAGTGCATGTGTAGGGCTTCTCACCCGAGTGCGTCCGCTCGTGGCGCTTTAACGTGTACATGCAGGAGAAGGTTTTGCCGCAGATGGAGCAGGTGGGGACATTGACGTCGCCGGCCGGTTTGGCCCGTACGCCTTCCTGCTCGCGGAAATGCGTGCTGAGGTGGATCTGCAGGATGTGCGGGCTGGGGAAGACCTTGTTGCATAAGGGGCACATGAAGATCTGAGTATGTGGAGCCCCCAGCATGCTGGAGACGTAAGGCAACAGGGAGGTCTCGACCCCCGCGACTTCCTGCGCTCGGTCGCTGTCCCCTAAGACGTCTGCGTCGTCGTCGCCACCTTTGTCGTCCCGCTCCAGCTCGCTCGCCAGCGAGGCCTCACGCAGGGCCGAGAGGTGAGCCTCCAGGCCCAAGCGCCGTTGTGCAACGAGGCTGATGTGAGTCCCGTTGGTGCTGGGTGGCTCCTTGATGCCACTGTGCTCCATCTCGTAGTCGCCGCTCACCAGCTCGTCATCATCCGAGCCTGTGTCCTTTTCCACCTTGACCTGAACCAGGGCGCTCTGGAGGCTGTCTGGGGTCACAGAGCTGCAGAAGTAAGGGTTGCCAGCCATGTTCTCCCCAGGACCTCCGCCCAAACCAGACTTGACAGAGAGGTCAAGCACGCAATCGGTGTCGGCGGAAACTCTCCGAGACACGGCTGAGCGACGGGACAGGGAGCCGGTGGAGCTGCTGGGGCTGCCGGCGGGAGATTTGCCAGCATCAGGGCCGTGCGTCTCCGCCTCCCTGGGGCTGGTGGTGGGAGATGCGGTCCGGTCAGAGGGAAGACGCATCCACATGCTCCCCGGCTCCTGAGGGCTGTCACGCTTGTTCTCCATGTCCTCGTCGTCGCTCTGCAGCAGGTCGGCAGTGGCCGGGCGGCCCGTGCTTCCACCTTCCGAGAAGCTCTCCACCTTGTCCGAGCAGCTGGACGCATCCTCCTCGCGCTTGGTGCTGTCGGCCTCTGCCGTGGCCTTCTGCTTGAGCTTTTTCTTGCACACCTTGACGATGTCATACATGTGGAGGTAGCTGGCAGCAGCCAGAACATCCTCCACTGGAAGCGATTTGAACTGGAGCTTTCCTTCGTACATGAACTCAAGCAGGAGAGCGAAGGCTGGGGCCGTGACAATGTCGCTGTTCAGATGAACAATGTCCCTTTTGTCTAGCTGGTCCTTGTAAAAGAGGTGGAAGTACATGCTGCATGAAGCCAGCACTGCACGATGGGCTCGGAACTGGGCATCACCAACCAGCACAGTGGAGTCACAAAGGAATCCCTGATGCCTCTGCTCACTCAGACACTGTAGCAAATGTCTGCTGTGGTCTGGAAACTCCATGCTGTCTTCATAACCTGCAAAAGATCACAGATGTTAGAGAGGCTCGCTAGAACAACAATTGTTTTGTCTGCAGCTCTGTGTGGAACTTCTCTCTTTCCCACCCGCTCCGTCCCCTCTCTCTCTCTCTCTCGCTCCATGCACACAGACATACTCTCACACTCTAATTCTCTATCCCTCCCTCCCTCCCTCCACCCCTGTGGGAACACTGGAAAAATGTTCACCACAGTCCTGACATAAAAGGATTACAAAAAAAGTACATGCAAAAAGTATAACATCACAGATTATATATTAGGGTAATTGCATTTTCTTCGCTGGTGCACTTTAAAAGTACACAGTAGTGCATTTAATATTACATTTTACACTAACCCTAAACTAAAAGTTTAAAAAGATGAGATCAAAGAAATTAGCACAAAAAAAGTAAATGAAAAATATCCCAATTATAAATTAATTTTTAAGCACTACTGCCATACGCATCCCATCAGTACTGTTCAGCTAAAATCAGATGGCGTGATGTAAGGAGCTAAAGTCCTGATTCCACAGATGCCTGCGCAAGAGAATCTTTCATGTTTTTCCTCGCTGTGCTCCTGGAGCAGTTATTTATAATAACCCACTTTGGCCAGGACGCAAGTATAGGTAACAGGCTTACAGGTACACAAACAGCTCACCATCATGGGCACACTGCATAAGATACTAAGTGCCGTGATCTCTGAGGTTACGCACAACTGAGGTAGCAGAACATCAGTGTGACGTGCGTAATCAAAGACGGGCAGTCTAGAAATAAAACGCGCACTAAAAAAAATACCTTTTCTATAAAAAAAATACACACAAGCAATTTACAAACTTTAAAAAAGTTGAAAGTAAAATAAACGCAAAAAACGATGAAATCACACCTGTTACCCGCGGAGATCGTTCCCGTCTAAAAAAATGCACCGGCGTCATGTTCAAGCAGCGGACTTAAATGAACTCATTTGAATCTTCATTTAAATCTGATTGGGATAGCAAGCCAAAGCCCCCCACCTTACCCCAAACAGCGTTCAGACCTTCATTAATGAGGGGCTTATAGGGGGACAGGGGGATAACAAACCTCTCGCCAGCCCTCTCCTCCCCCTTTTCCCCTCCCCAAATCTTTGGAGAAATGGAACATCCTCCCCAAAGAGGCGGTCCACAGCAGATTTACAATACAATCACTTTAAGTGCCCCGTAGTCCACATCAATCCTAATCCTTAAGATGGCTAAAAATAAAGATTGCAGGACAGCTCACAAGGTAGCTGCGATCAAATTAGGAGACTGGGAGGACAGAGAGGGACGGAGAAGGAGGCTTATGAACATCTGATCCAGCTGACTGAGACCATATGGCAGCTGCTGCCCAGATAAAGAGATTAAGACTAGGAGGAGTGCGATTACAGCTGTCTAGCCAATTCAGGCAGCTCAAATCTGCAAGTTCTAAATTAGTCCTTACAAACAAGGAAAAAAAAAGGAAAGAGTTGAGCAAAAGCCTGACGAAGGGACGTTCTGAAGAACGCGTGATTATATAAAGTTGCAGACTTGTTTCTGCGTTTTCGCTCGCTTTAGGAATTTGGTTTAAACTGACCAAACATCTCGTTACTTGTTACTGCAAAAACAGGTATTAGCAGCATATAAACGCACAGGAGTTTCCAGTTTTAAATCGGTAACACTATAAAGAACTCCCCTACCAACGCCACTCTCTACTGTCACAACAGAGCAACAATTTGCCATTGAGAACGAAGTAACCGAATAGAAGACCTGCAAACAAACAGAATAATCAAACGCTTGCCTGGAAACCTCTTCGTAGCAACAAAAAGTGTCACTTGTCCCCCAGCCTGGTTACACTACACCAGCTCGAAATCCTTTACTTCCCATTTCACACACTCTAGCGGCTGATGGCAGACGCACAAAAAGACTTAACGAGAGCTCCCTATTCAAAACACATCCCTGTTGCCCGGACCCCCCGGTACAGTACCTGCAGTACGCATCAACTTGATTAAGTCCACTGTTGTGGTAGCGCCGGCTGTAACTCCCTTCGCCGAATCAATGAGAGGGTAGAGACGCGAGAGAAAGAGAGAGAAAATCAAACTGTGAGGGACAGATGCAAAGTGGAGGAGATGTTGGAGGGGAATGCGATGCCTCCTCCTGCACACAGATCCGCACACACACTAACTCCCAGTCTGTGCGTTAGAAGAAAAGACTGGGGGATGGCAGCCTGTCAGCTGCTCTGACATCATGTTCAGATGGAAATGCTACCTCCAGCTGTGCTCCTTTTAGTGCCATATGCTACTCCTCTACACTCTTGCCACCAGCCTCTCCTTTATACAACTTTGTTTCTCTTTCCCCCCTTTAAAAAACGGGAGGAAGGGAAGTGTTGTGAGGTGCTTCTGTAGAAAACTAGCCAATTCCCCCCTTTAGTTGTAATCTCTCAGCAAAGAAGAACTTGGAAATGGGTCCGTCTGAAAGCCGACACTTTTTTTCTAACCTAGTTTCCTGCACTGAGAATTTAAATACCCTCAAGTTTTTTTCCCCCCCTTCTCCTTCCAGTAACCATAAACAAAGGCCAGCACTGCACATTTGCAACTGACAGATCCACGCAGCTGATATTGTTTTCGACTTCTTTATGGTTCACTGGCCACGCCATTACCGTCATTCATTTTACAAACCCTTTGGACAACTGACAGAGGAGGGAGAGGGGAAAAAAAGAAATAAGAAACAATGGGAACAATCATACAGGCCTTATAAGTACGGCTCAAACAAAAGGCACTGTATTCGACATGAAACCTCATTACTTCTCAAGTATCCAACTCATATTTGTGCTCATTTTCAGAAACTTTCAGAACAGTTTCCTGTTTAACAGCAGAATTTAGCAAAACAAAGATATATAATATAGGAAATAAGAAATATAATCTGAAGGTCTCTCCTTAAAGATGCCACACTAATCAATAGGAACACAATATTTAGTATTTTTAACTCATTGATATGCACGAATAATTTTAAATGCATAAAAACCACAAGAATTAAGAGTTTGCAGCATCTGTCACGTACATTACACTTGGTCTCAGGGGTTTTTAAGCTAATAAGAGCTTTCCATTCAATACGTGCTTGAACGATTAGGCTTGCTTATCATTACGCGTTTTGGTTTACAAAGCAATTGTTAAACACGAAGGTAAAGTAATAAAAAAACTAAGCCCACGCTAGCGCATTGTTTTATACCGTGACATGTCAAAGTGAACTTGTTTTCAAACCTGGGAAGTTGTCCTGAAAGACTTATCCGAATGGTGCCAAGTTAGCCCCTTCTTCAACTTAAAAGCTACGATACAAAACAAACAGACATCAAATAAAACAAACTACGAGTCCACCTAGGTAGGAAATGGTATTATAGCAGCCTACTCCTACACAAACACACACATACAGAGAGAGAGAGAGCACTGCCGACGGTCTTTCTCTGGATCCTGACCCCGTACGTTCAGGAAAAGCTAGCTTGTGTGGCTAACAAATAAAAAGTAAGCGTTCAACCTGCAGTGTTACAGTTTAGCGACAGGCCCCGATGCCACGCGCTCGAGCAACTCATTCCGCGCGTCAAGACCGACAGTCGCGTGAAAAAGATCGTTACTTTTCCCCATAACAATCCAGCCCGTGCCTCCAACCCCCCTTTCATCTCCTTAAAGAGCACCTCGTATCACAGCCACTTACAGACAACCAGGTCCAGCGTCTTCCTGCTTCCTCCGTCTAATCCTCTCAGCGAGAAAAACAACTCGATTGACTTTCAACAGCTTTCCATAACAACCTGCGGTGGCAGGAAAGACGGAGCAGGCGAGCGGAGCGACGAGAGCTGCGGCAGCCAGATGTTTCCGAGCTGTTGCTACTCAACTCTCCTGTAAAGAGGAAGCGCTTGACTGGCAGCGCGCAAGCCAATGGAAGAGGCGAAAAGAAACGCGAAGGCAAATTGGAAGCTGCCGCTGAGGGGGGAAGAGGGAGGGATGTCTCTTTCTCGGCGTAGGTTGACACCAGGCAACAGTGAGAAAGCAGAAAAAAAAAGGCCGAGCGAGCGGGTTCCTCGAGCAGACTGGCGCAGCGCGCGGATCGAGGGACATTGCGCAATGTTACGTGGGTACTGTAGTCACGGGCCGAGCAGCGGTGAAGAACAGGTGCACTGCAACTTCCTCCAGCGCTGCGGAGAGATAGGGGCACGGGGACAACGACACGGCCGCTTAAACCTACTCCAAATGAGGAACAGAGGCGCGACTGATGTAACTGTAGAATTATTGCTACAAAATAAAGCAGTCTAAAGTGAAACATTATATTTGCGAGGTGCTTACAATTAACAATTATATAAGCGGATGGTAAAAAATACTTGTGTTATTGTAATTAGTTATTTTTTATAATTATTCTTGATTATTATTATCATAATTATCATCCTCATCATAATCATCCTTTTAGTGGCAGCTTTAATTGGGAGATCATTAATAGATTATTAATAGTCCTTCAAATTCATAAGCGGGTAAACGACATCAATGCGCTATTGAATTTAAAAGAATACATTGGTCTATTCTAAAATCTTTTTTTATTTTATTTATTAAATTCATTTGGGCTATATTTTAATACAATGCGTGTATAGTGTATATGGTTACTAAAATTTTGTTCTGTCGCTACCAATGTAATACTTGGGCTGTACACTAGACTGCAATTACAAGAACATATTTCTTTGGAAAATAATATAAATAATTTATAAAATATAAATAATACGTAATTAAATGCAATTAGATAATTACATGTAATTTATATATAACCTACTATAATTAATATAATAAAATAAATGCAATTAAATTAAATTAAATAATAAATGGATAATTTGATAAATAATGCCCCTAAATAAAATATTGGCAAGGAGTTTTATAAAATGTAAACAATTAATAAAATAAAATACAGTAATCTATCATAAGGCATTGCTTATGCACATTGCTTATGATAGATTCCTGTGCTTACATGCCACATATATAGTTTATGTGTTAGATCGCGGCGTCAACAGGTGAACGTTTGCAATGCTAAGTATGTGCAATGGTCCACAGATGCGATAGCTAAGTTCACTCAGGAGATTGTGAACACAGTCACGTGTTTGGCATATTTGGCTGCTGAACGCACCCGCCCATCAGCATCCACGCTCCCACACTCATGCGTCCCAGTAAACTAATTGGCGTTACTAATACATTTCAAAACAAACCACTGTCCTACTGGTACCGGAATCTTGACATAATAACATTATAATTTAATGCAAATAATGGCCTCATTAAGCTGATGTGGCAAATGAGTCCAGGCATGTGACGTGTTGGTGTTTTCCATGTCCTCAACCAACAATATTCCTTCTGTACACGAGTTATCATTCACGAGAGGTCACATCAATTATAATGAAACATAAATCAAATCAAATGTTATGTTTCTAAGTTTTCATGACTTATATTTCTGTATATTAATAAAACACAGGTGTCATTTAGTTTGAATGCACATGTATTTCATATTTAGTCAATATACACTATTATTTTAATATCATAATAATATCTTTATTAAGCAGTAATACACAATCCCCAAAAAATGTTAATGCAAAAAATGTGTGTTTGCAACTATTAGCATGACTGCTGTTAGTTCTCTGCTCCAGATAATCAACAGGCCTTTTTGATCCCAAATGTTTTTTGGAGATGACAGTCCCTTGAATGCGGCTGTGCCATCAGCAAAGCACGGCTGATGTTTGAAATGATATTTACTGGAGTTCTCTCCATCTGTTCAGACTGAAGTCAAAGATGTGAGGCCTCGCTTCTGTGCAGTTTTCTGAAGAGCGATAGAGGACTAGTAAAAGTCGTTTTATTTTATTGTTACAGTAATACAAATAATTGTGGCTTGGTTTTATGAACTGATAACTTTTAAGTGTGTATTTTACAGTGGTTCTAATATATTCAAATTAATAATATTAAATACATTTGGCATTTAATTGCATATTACAGCAGCCTCCAGAAAGAGGTAATGCTGGATCAGCAAATGGTGATTTTGTATTCTTATGCTTCGAAATGTAATGTGAGTTCCAAAAGAAAATATGCAAACACAAAATAATACTGTGTTCTGTATTTATGTGCATATATGCAGGCTGTCGTGCAAGGAGAGCCACTAAATACGCATTTGACAGTTTATTTTAATCAGGTACTTCTGCATTCCCACCTCTTGAGGTCACTGTGGAATCCATGTTTGTGGATGCTACTGGATTCAGCTTCCACCATAAACACAAATATGGTATCTGAAGCCTTTTATGCATTCTTACATGCACAAGATTATAAATACCTAACACTTTGAGTGTATATATGTGTGTTATTTATAGTAAAAATGGGGAAATTATGGAATATGAATATATTTGTGGTAGGAAAGCTACTGTTCATGCTCATCCAAATCATGAGGAATTACTTCTGGAGATGAGCTATTACACAGACCTAAACACATGTTTATACAAGAAGTCTGACCTTTATGATGGGATTTAACATGCACTAGATCACAGAGCTTGTCCAGCTGCACAACTACAACAAAACTATGAACAATGCACAGCCCCAAATGCAAACATGAAGTAAATTCACATGCATTATGTCATCCCTACAGTGAGCAGTGTATGAATTCAAAGACCTGAAAATTGTGGTCAGTTTGAAAGCTCTACAGTTAACAATACTGGTTTTGTGTCCAGATCTTAAATACATTTTTGCTTTTTCCATATAATATAACAATGCAAAGCACCAATGCATACATCAAAAATACAAAATAAATAATTAAATATTATAGAGTAAAATAAATAATCTAAGATATAACATTTAACAAAATAATATCTTGTCTTATTTGTTATAGTTTTTGTTATTGTTTTTAAGTAATCTAATATTTTTTTGTAAAATTACTAATAATTTAATTACATTGTTATGTAATCACATAATTACTCTATTGTATGTTGTGATTTTTAAACCTTGTTCAACCATGTTTAGTTTTAAGATTTTAATTTGATTTATACTTATTAAATATAAAAAAAAACATGGAATTATGCTATATTTTATAAATATAGTTTATAAGGATTTTAAAACTAAAATATGGTTAGTTTAGTGTTGATAAATGCATATATATAGAGCCTATATACAGTATATGTAAGTGTGTGTGTGTGTCTGACTGAATAATGATTTACATCAAATATTATCAATAAGAGCTTCCATTACAGTTGAACTGGGTGAAATATGCTTATTCATTCAGATGGAGGTTTTTCTCATTTCTGTTCCCTGTACATATCATTATAGCAGATGTTCAAGAGTTTCTTATGACGATGAAGAGCCGGACAGCAACATCATAATATGATCCACACCATCTCAGTACTACTCACAACTAGCAACTCTACAGAGGTGTCCAAATCCGGCTGGCAGAAGGTAGGATTGTAATATTTTAAATGAACCCAGAGAAAGAGTCCAACTATGCAGATCGTCATCAAACTCTTCAACATGAGAGGCTTTAACTTTAAAATAACTGCATAACGTGGGGATCTTAAGGTGTGATATTAAGCCAAGGTCCCAGGACCAGAGTCATATGATGAACAGCATCAGAAAAGACCCAAGTTGGATCCCATACAAGAAACCCGCTGACACAACACAGCATTAATATCAGGAGGCATAAAGCAGACAGGAACAGTGTATATTTATATAACACAACGACGTCTGGGAGTTGTGCATAAAAAATGTAATGCATAAAAGAAATACTAAAAACTGTTTTTATACAAATCGAGGTGTGGATAGAGTAGTGCATGAATAGACACTGTGATGAGCGTCCAGAGGAGTCATCAGCATCGCCCTGGAAACAAAGGACACACACCTGCACATCCTCATCCTACAGCCCGTAAGGTAGCAGCTATATAAGCAGCATGAGCGCTACCAAAGACGGAGAAACTTCTTCATGAGACAGAGCATTCATTTGTTCTCTCCTTACCTTCCCAGAAAGCAGCTGAGGACCGATCAGCCCCACCGAAAAGAGCACGCCACCTCAACACTTTGTTCACCCACTTTTTAAATAAATCCACCCTCCAGGGTATTTTGAGCTCTCCTTGTCGTGCAATTCTTCACCACTTGAGGAAATGGGAAATGGCAATTGGATCTGAGCAGGAAGGGGCAGCCGGAGAAAGTGCAGTGGACAACAGCAGCCAAGGACACCAACCCCAGGGTGATGCGATGGTTCCTTGCGCTCCAGGACTTCCACATTTTTGTGCGTCATCGGTTCAGAGCCACGAACGCCAACGCAGATGGCCTCTCTCGGATCTGGGCAGCTTTTGCAGGTCTGTCAGGGGTCACTCCCCACCCATCCCCTATTTCTCCCCTACTATCTCGTATCATCCCAGGACCAGGAGACACTTATGAGGGTGGAGTGTGATCAGCGTCCCGAGGAGTTATCATCATCGCCCTGGAAACAAAGGACACACACCTGCACATTCTCATCTCTGGCTGATCGGCCCCATCTGCAGCCCATCAGGCAGCAGCTATATAAGCAGCATGAGCGCTACCAAAGACGGAGAAACTTCTCCATGAGACAGAGCATTAACTTGTTCTCTCCTTACCTTCCCAGAAAGCAGCTGAGTACCGACAGCCCCACAAAAGCACTTCACAGACCAACTGCAGCACGAGGAAGAGAGCACGCCACTCACCAGAGCACCCACCTCAACACTTTTGTTCACCGACTTTGTAAATAAATCCACCCTCCGAGGTATTTATTTTGAGCTCTCCTTGTGTGATTCTTCACCTGTGACAACACACTATAAAGCTATATGAAATCTGCAACGATGGCACAATGAAACATCAGCCAAGCAATGTCACCCTCACTCCAAGCCCAGCACAGACAGACAACAGTGAGACGGGGTCTCAGGAGAGAGGACGAGCTGGAGAGATACGGCCGTATCATCAGATGGGCGATCACACAGTCTCGGGAGAACAGTGGGATTGTTTATCTGGAGCTCAGTCTATTCCTCGTCTCTCGGGACACTGCAGCAGCACGTCACCCAGTGCACACAGCAGCCTCACAATTATTATACCTCATAATAATTAGCATTTAATGAAGCACCCAGCCATATGGAGGAATCCGTCTTTAACTGGTGAAAGCATGCTGATAAATGAAGGTTAATGCCGGGTGATAAATAACACAGCTGGAAAAAGGGCTATATCTCTGCGCTGAAATACAAATGTGGGGTACAATTTATCAGTCGTTCGAGTACGGTGTGTGTTTCCATTCAAAACAACACTTTTAAAGCAACTCGCCAGAACTTGTTTTGAGGCTGAGAGATCTAATACTGATCAAACATTTTTTAGCATTATATATTTAATGTGAGCTATATATTATAAGATCTAAAGTGCGAAAACTAATAATTTTATCCTTAGAAATTGCAAAAATCTTCTATTTAAAAGAGATATCTGTCAATATTAGCCTTTATATTGCCCATCCCCCAATATAATATATAAAAACCAGTTATCATAATTTAATATTCAAATAGTTGTGAAAAGAAATAGAACAGTTGCAATGCAGTATGGAAAAATGACAGTGATGTCACGACAGCATTCTGAAAGCTGAACATTCTATTAATGTAAGTCAATGGAAGATATTCTAATGTAAGTATTTAAGTCAGTCAGTCAATAAGAGTATGCGTTTTGGCCCATTTCTATTAGCTTTGAGGCTTCTTAAACAAAAAGGAAACGTTTATCAGATGACATCTTCAGCAGATTCGATTTATTACAATCAAGGTATTTCTGAGATTTAATTGTTAATGACTCAATACTGCACTTGTCAAGTGAATTTATGTACCCACTTTGCAACATATATTTAAGCCTAATAGACATACCCTAAAAATCACTTCCTGCAGATCAGAGTATCCGGTGACATTTGTAACAGAAGCTAAAAACAATAACTTTTCAAGTAAATAATTCATGACCTACCAGTCTCACTCGCAGCCCTCTTATTAGGCAGGGGAACAGCTGTTCTTTCCCATAGCACACCCAAAGCCTCTGGAGGTGCTGCATCTGTTTGGGGGAAGGGCACATCCTCTAGGGTTCAGGCGTCAGGGGAAACTGCTGTGTGTTTAACTTGTTTATCCACAGATGGTGGAGATCAGGCCACAAAAAGGAAGCTTTAGTTTAATATCTCAACGCTTCTTCTGTCTGTCGAGTGATTCTTATGTACATGCTTACACGAGTTGTGATGGTAATGTCCTTTGGATTATTTGTGAAACCCGTGTACCAAATGTTACTGTAGGTCCAAGATATTAGTGTGTTGTGTTATGATTTCAAGGTCTAATACACATTCACGTCTGTTTGCCTAATCACATCTACTTATAATTGAATCTGGAGCAGTGCAGGGTGTGATGTGCCATTGGAATTCCAGCACTTCCAGCAACCTCGAAAAACTCTTGAAATTCAAATCTTCAGTAGATGACTACATTGTTATATTATTATGGTAACACTTTATGATAAGGTCTCATGTTAACATGAAGTAAATATGCATTACTTACGTTTAGAATGCATTACTTACACAAAAGTAACTTTAATTAAAAGTAACAAAGTAACAAAATTCTGTACTTTTTTCATGCTAAGTTAATATTGTAATGCATTACTTTTACAAGTAGCTTTCCCCAACTGTATTGTAAAAATGTTGCTTTATTTACCAATGTCGTTTAAGAACGTTATCCAATATGTTTGGTAATTAGGGTTACTATTTCTAAATAATGCAAATTTCAATCAGTAATGATATTGATTGACTAGTTTTTATTTCTCCCCTGAAAATAGTTCCAAACAAGACTTAATCGGTCAAAATCAGCTTTTTTGAACAAAATGGTTAAGTGAATGATTTAGTGACTTACTGATATAGCCTGGTTAGGTCTTATTTAAAAGGCTGTGCCCTTATATGCCATCTAGGATGTCTAATTTCAGAAAAGTAAGCATTATAAAATTAACTTATTCCTTGAAAGACGTAAATCACAAATGTGACCTCCAGAGCTAGTTTTGGACCTTCAGTGAATCAGCATTTTTGAAAGAATTGAAGGATTCTCAACATTTGTCACAACAGTAATGTAACCTGCAGAAGGAGTCACTGAAAAAAAACCTCAACATATATAATATATATGACAAAATAAGTCCATGCTGCATTTATAACTTGATAGGATACTCAGTGGTCTTAAAACCCACAACATGACATGCTCCCCTCCAGACCTGGTTTGGACTAAGCACTCCTTCTCTCACTCTCCAGCCTTTTCTCAGGCCTGTAGGGGGATGTTTTCCTGGGGTAGGTGGAACACAGATGCGCGGCAGCTCTTGCATTGCTGGGAGAAGAGATGGCTGACTACCTTTTGGCTTGGAGGCACCATTAACCAATTTGCTATCCAGATGTCCATCAGTGAGCAGTGGCCAGCTTTGTGCCAGTCCAGACACATACATCTGGGCAAGACCATAACATTCACAGTCTCAGACTCAACCCCCACGCACAATCTGTTATTTTTTTGTCTGTGAATTCAAAAGCATGCTTTAGAATGAGCAAATAAGTCTTACTTTTAGTGTGAAGCGTGTGTTTTTTTTTCCTCTTTACTTTATATGCATACACTCTCAGAAATAAAGGTATGAAACCTGTCACTGGGGCGGTACACTTTTCTACCCATTAGGTTCAAACATGTAAATTTTAAGTTCTAATATGTACTATTAAGGTACTAAAATGAATCCTATAGGTACAAGCATGTGCCTTTTGAAAGGTGACAGCTTTTGTACCTTTATTTCAGAGTTTGGCATACTTCATTTTATAGAGGATTTTTCTATGTTGTATACATTTTATGCAACAGCCTTATTTCCTCTATTTTCTATCTCATCAATGCTAATAGAAAATATCTTCAAATATATTTTTTTGCTAGCCAAATTTTTTAGCAGTGAACAGAATTCAGTAAACCTTCATAATTAATTTATGACTGAAATGTTGCAGCCTTTTTCGTAATGTACTTTAAACAACATTAAAAATTATGTCAGAAATATATCTCTCTGGCTATGACGTTTGATACCAGTGGTGGCGTTTTACAATGCCAGTATGTTGCCATGTCACCAGAGACTTCAGATTGCTTGGGTGCAGTGAGTCAGTCAATTCATGTACACAATATGCAAATAAACTAAGGAGTTTACTGAGACACTGTCACTGTCGAGTCACTGAATCATATACACTCCAATTTGTTCAAAAACACTGATTTATTTAGAAATTAAGTAGCTGCCATAATGAATAAGACATCAAAACAGAACTAGCCTAATTTATGTAAAAAGTACATTTTTAAGAATCTGAATACAATAAAGATACGAAACATAGTATTTGAATATGCTGCTTAAAACAGATGTTAGAATATTGAGAATTACAGCTTTGAAAGTAATAACCAAATTTGGGAGAAGGCATGAATCCCCAGAGGGTAAAACATTGGTTATATTTAGCTTCTAAAATACATTCAGTGGAGATGATAACATGAAATTAAGAACAAAAGTCCACTTTTAAATTTTTTTTGCCATCTTTAAACGGAAGGAATAAAATATAAAATAAAGATGTTATTTGATTAATCGATTTGCTTACTCATTTATCATCTTAATGGTATCAATTAATTAATACATATACAGTATTTATTTATGTTTATGTTATATGTTAAAAGGGTTTAAGTATTAGATATGTATAGTTGTCATGATCTGCTGGAGGGCCAGCTCAGGCCTCAAGAGGGCACTCCAGTACCCCCCGAACTCTGTGTGTTTGTCT
>JAUCNO010001053.1:8548029-8569538 GCA_032353835.1 Enteromius viviparus
CTGTCTGTTCTGCTCTGTGTGATAAATAAACAGCCTGCAAATGAACCCGCACGTCTCCTCGCCTTGCTCTCGTGACAATAGTGTAATAATTGTTTGATAGAAATATTTAAATATAAGTGTAGCTTTTTCTAGAGATATATTATTATTAAATAGATATTTTGTATTACATTTTTTGCATACTGTATTCAGTGAATTGAACGAAAAATTATATTCACGCATTATTTACTGCTTGGAGACATGCCATGGTTTATTTTGCTGTGGCAATAAAATACAATTGAGGAATAAAATTAACAAAGTCACCCAGTAATACACTCTTATTTATTGAACTACTCTAAATAAATATGCAATTGACTGCTTTTAACTTCTTTAACATACAAAAGTGAGAATGCACAGACCTATCCGGTTAATTGGTTTGCTATAAATAGATATGCAGAAGAAATAAATCGCATAAACAGAAGCAAAGATGAACAATTTTCCTATTATCATTCAGTCCCACGGTCCACCTGATTGATGATACCTGTACGAACAGTGTGTATATGTACCACAACCACAACCTCTGCCAGTGCGAACATTTGCCTTGTGGCACCAATTCCCAGGAATGCCTAACCTGTGCCAGCTGTTGGAAACAAGCTACCTGTGCCAACGGTGGCGGGAGCTGCCCACCACATCATCTGTTCCAGCGTTTCCATCTGTAGCATTTGTACCGATCCTCCTCTCTCTGCATCTGGACCCTCCAAAGAAAGCTTTCCAATAGTGCTGGTCTTGACTGTGGCTGCCAACCAGGCCAGATGTTCGAGCTGTAAGCCCCGGGCTAAATCAATGTAGCTCTCCGCTCATTATTCCAGGCCTGATGAATTGCAAGTGGCTGTTTTTTTTCAGCTCACTCTACAACAAACCATCCATCAGAGAGAGCGAGATGTAAGGAGATGCAGTGGTGGGCTTGTCTAAGGAGGGGCTTGCAGATGTGTCTTTCAAGACATTTGGCAGATTATGGGAAGGCTTTTTGAAAAGTTAGCCTCCTTGTAGTGCCTTCTAGAACTCCTAAAGCAGTTGACAAGGATGTATATTCTGTACTGAAATATATATGATGCTAGTTAGCTAGCCACCATGCAGTTTGATTCAAGAACGAATCATTCAAAACTTGACTTGTGAAGTACATCGAATGATTCTCTGAAAAGATCTGACTCGAAAAGATTTGTTCCATAACCAGACATCATTATTTTTTCACACATAAACCTTTCAAATATCTCTTAAATCTATTTACCATATAGGTTGCATCATGCATTATATTCTTAAAGAGAATACAAACAGATGAAGACCTGTTTTAGTGCAAAGAACATCAAAAGAAGATTTATAGAGAAAACTTAATGATGAACTTGAGAATTATTAAATATTTCTTCAGTTTGAGTATGCTTTTGATCATGGCAGAACCATATGGAGACATATATTCACACCGGACACAAATGACTATGAGTACAATGAGCACATTTACACACACACCCTTTAATGACAGATGCAGAGACATTAACAAATATTTACATTCTGACTAAGAATCTGGATAGGCACCTGTTTAAGTAACATTATCAACATTTCAAATGCTCTGCACATACAAAAACAAGAGTTTGAAACTGAACCCTTAATTTTTACCAATATGCAAGACGTAGCCATTTTTTTCCCTCAGCTACACACTGTCACTGGTTATGCAGGTCTCATTAAAATAAACATATTCTGCGCTGCATTAAACAGTTAAAGAAGAGGTGACACTGTACAATAAGGTGTCATTTGTTTACATAAGTTAGTTCTATTAACTAAAATAAATAATCAATAAACCATACATTTATTACACTATTTAGTATTCTTTGTAATAATACAGTAATTCATTGTTTGTTCATGTTAGTTTACAGTGCATTGACTATGTTAACTAACATATCTTGTGAATTTATTAATGCCTAAATGCTGAAATTAAAATCTAATGTTATAGATTTAAAGTAGTATAGTTTATTCTTCGTTCATGTTAAATAATCCACCTTATTGTGAAGTGTCACCAAGCTCTTGAAGAAACTGTGATGCTAATTTGCTCATTTTTTTCCTGTGACAAATGCATTTCTGTAACATTTGCAACAATCACCCGGTTAAAAAATATTTTAATATTTGGTTAAACTGTGACAAAGCATAAAAAAAAAACTGTGAACAACTTCCTGTGTGAAAATACACTTGGTAACTCACCAAGATTCAGCTGAAGAATCTTCACAGAGAAGACTCTCTGCGTCCTGGCGCGTTCCATGCGATTATGTCTGTGCCTTGAAGATGAGCCAAGACAAACATTCTTCAAGACATGAAGAAAAGAAAAGTGGGAAGATATGTCATCCAGTTGTTGTTATGCAAATACAGTCTGCGCCTCCAGATGTGTATTTTTCAGTCTCTTTGTCCCCTGTGAAGGCATGTTGAGCCCTCAGGGAAAAAAGAAAACCAACATCGCTAAACTTACTCGAGTCCAGCTGTTCCCAGTTGTGCCCATCCCGAGGAAGAAATTACCACAATGATGGAAAACAAATTTAGTATGACAAACAGTCCATGCAAGAGGGATAGAAATGACATCACTATATAAAAATGTTTTAGAACATCTGACAAAACTCTTTTGAATCACTGTATGGAAATTGAAACAGTCTGAAGTACGTTGATTTTAGTATGGGAATTGTAAAGAACACCAGGTTCAGTTTAATGTTTTAGTATGTTTAAGAAATGAACATATAAAATGCAGTAATAACAACGAAATACAATTCTTGTCATGCAAGAACTGATAACACCATTCTCTTTTCAGTATTTTTTTTTTAAAACGTTGGCTGTATACATATTTTTCTATAGTAGGTGAAAACAGTATGTTAAAAGAATAGCATAGTATGTTGAATTTACAGTATTTATAAAACGGCAAAAATTTAAATAGTACCTGGATGACCTACTAGTTCTGGAGAGATTCAAATGAATGCTTTACTATCCCATGAGGCCATGTGACAGGAACTGTAAATGGAAGTGACGCAGCTGACGCTAGTTGGTCACCTGTCACTGACAACATCTGTGTAGTGCATTCAGATAACATACTGCACACATTCTTACTATATACAGCACACTTTTTAAATAGCTGCAAGGTACTTAGTCAAAAGAAGTAACTATACTCATAGATTATTTTGAACACAGCTATGGATGGATAAAATATTTCGTAAAGCTGTTTAGTCATGATGCCAGTTTATAGGCCAACCTGAGCAGCTAACTGAGTTTAGTTTATATGTACAGTAGCATTATACATAAACACACACACACTTTTAAAGGAATAGTCATCCCAGAAATTATAATTTACTCAAATTAAAAAAACAAGTACTCACCCGTAATTTAAGATTTAAAGAAATGTAGTATGAAGAAACGGATCTTCCACAGTGAATGGGTGCCATCAGAATAAGAGTGCAAAAAGATGCTTAAAACACAATAATCCACAAGTAATCCACAGTACATCAATTAATCTCTTGTGAAATGAAAAAGCTGCATGTTTATTCAAAGTAATCAGTCATTACGGTGTTTTAACCATCGCCTCTTGCCAAAATACAAGTCAATAATCCATAATAACACTTCCTGCAGTGAACCATTCACTGCAGAGGATCCACTGGTAATCAAGTGATATAGTGCAAAATTTCTTCAAATTTGTAGCTTTCTTTTTTGGCTGAACTTTTCACCACTAGCATTAACCAAAGACCTTTATGGCCTATTATTTTTTACAAATTAACAACTGCTGTTCTAAAAATACTTATTTCTTCTGTGTTTTAGAAGTGCAGAGGATGTACAATATAGTGCTCTCTCACTCAGACATGACCTTGACATATGGCTTGGCTGCCATTCTAAGAGCCTTGGCGGTGGGGCGGTGAGGTTGGATGGCACCCTATGGTTCCCCAGCATGCATCTGGAAAAGTAGGATGTGCAGGGGGTGTGGCATGGATGTAGTGTGTGGCACCTAAGGGTGTTTGGGTCACCGCTGGCATCATGACTATCTATCAAGCCCAGATGTCACACCCAAGTAACAGCTGCACTGGCTGGGGGCAGTGAGAGACTGTCTTCCTCATCCAGCGGACCTGCCAGAGGCCACCGCATCTACCATAGAGCACAGCCGAGAGTCTTCAGAACTGCCACTGCTTTACAAAATATAAAGAGTTAAAACTCCGCTAGGAAAATAAAACTAATTATTGAGTCCGTCCAGCTAAGTTGATATGGGCAGATGTGGCTCTGTCGCACTCAGAACACTGGCTCGCATACAAAACCCGGAGTGAACTTTACAAGCTGTATTGTAGTATATTTTCAATTTGACCCATGTTTTTAATGAATATTCATGTCTGCACTCACACCTGGGCTCTCCAGCCGGCCAGACAACACAGGTTATGAGCTTTATTTTAAAGTAAACCAACTGCAATCAGTTAAAATAGGCAATAGTCGAGCACTGTAAGTCATTTAAAATAAAAAAAAACTGATTAAAAAGACTGTGTCTTCATGGTCTCAAATTTTTTAAATGAACAATAGTATTTATTTCTATGTAATGTCAGACAAACACGCATTATGAATTGGCATGCAAATAACTATAACTAATAATAAAAAAATTAAATAAAAGGGAAACAAAATTTTAGAAACAAAAATACACTGCTGAACATGAACAGATTTAGCATGTAAAGGTTAGGGGCATTCACTGTAAGGTCAGTGGTCCTCTTACTTTTAAATGAAGGTGAGGAGTTTTTGCCAGAAAATATTTAACAGATCACTTGACCTGACTGGCACTGAGACTATATTTTTTACAAGAATAACAGTTAAGAACATAATAAAATATGTCGGCGCCTGTAGCCTTGTGGGCAGTGGGCTTGCAGTGTCACAAGTTTTCCTTTCCCGATCCAATTCCTCCTCTCTCTCTCCTAATTCACTTCCTGTCAACTTTGATCTGTCCTATCTAATAAAGGCTAAAAATGGCAAAAAAAAATTCTTAAAAATTTTTTTTTTTTTTTTTAAACGAACATATTAAAACATATAGAACTTTGAAATTCCACTGAAGCTGTGCCATTGTACAATCATCTGTCAAGCCCACACACTCATATATATAAACACTCATGTCCCATATGGCTCCACCTGACCAGGGGAAGGTAATAAGGGGATCTCGTATGAAATCCTCTTCTCTCACATTCTTATGGTCCCCCGGGGTCCAGACGGGCAGCACAGACGCACAACCCTTCCCCCATCCAGAGGGATAAGACTGAGGTAGAAGACCTCCGACAGCACTTTTACCTTACCTAATCGCTCCCCCTGTCATACTGACCTTCCCAATGGACGAGAGGGCACTGTGCCAGCTGAACCCTGAGAAGGTTTTAGGATGACAGAGAAGCTCAGGAGATTTGTCCTCGGACGCTTTCATGTGTGTCCACGTCAGTGGTCGCTGAAGCTCCTCGTATGTAGCCCTGGATGGAGAGAGGGACAGCTGTAGGCAGAGAGGACACATGAGATCGGGCAGAGCAGCTGTAGCCACAGTCAAAGGTGTGCAGGACAGCTTCATCTGTTTCAGATGAGGAAACATACGGCCAGAAATGCCCATTCTGCTTCACCTAACAGCATTCAAGTGACTAATGTGGTCCCAGACTGATAGATGACAAGAAAAACAGGATCCACCTAGATTGAAGTGTTGACCTACATCATTTGTCTATTGATTATCCATCTATTTACCTTACTTGCCAGTCTGACTGTTTATCCATTCATCTATCTATCTTTCTGTCTATCTATTTGTAGAACGTAAAATAATAATAATTTAATTCATATGACACATTTATCTGCCCATTTTTAGGCATGCTGACTCAAACTAATTAATTACCTCACCTCACAAAGTTTTTTACCTATATTTATTGGTGTGACAGATTTTTTCGAGGAAACCCATGTGTATGCAGTGTCCCAAGTGCAGCGTGGAAACTGTGGTCCCTCTCTGTAGGCATGGACAGCTGATGGAGGGACAGGGGGCATCTGCCAGGCCTGCTTTCCTGTGGGTTTAAACAGGCCGTTCCCCACCTGTGTCACAGGACTGTGGCCTTACCTCTGCCGTACCTCCCTTCGCCATCTGGAACAGTAAGTATGGGCAGGGGGCTGAACTGAGGCCACAGCCTAGGACCGACAAAAACAGCTTTATGCAGAAATGTTATGCACTTTGCCCAGTGGGATCAAGAAATAGTCCATTTCAGTAACACTCAGGTGATACCTGGCCAAACACTGAGGTCCACAGCAGCTGTGGTTAACATGCTATGCTTTGAAAAGAACAGAGGTCGGATGTGAGAATTACCCTGGGCCCTTAATGAAGAGAAAAGGAAATGAGACAGAATTTTTTTTTTAATATTGGTTTCTCCTAAATGTACTGTAAACATAATTGTGCATAATAAAGATAATATAGAAATAGACAAGACCATTTCACAGCACAAAGGGAAAAATACAGAATTATCAGTTTAGTTTCACTTTATCACTAACTTGCCCTTCTTGCAAAAATTTTTCTTCAAAGTGCTGTTGCAATTTCAGTTTTGACCACTCATATATTTGGCGCAGTTTCCCCAAAACCACACTGGGAAGTATTTTGTGGAAAAAGGACATTTGTTGCAAGATGTGGTCCAGAAACATTCAGCTGTGTTGTAATCAGATTTTGGCACTACATATTTAAATAATTGTTGAAATGGCAATCATAATTGTTTTTTTGGTATAAGATTTATGACTCCCCCTAAATTTGAAAAACAACTAAAAAACAAGCACAAAATACAATTCTTGGCTCTTCAGGTTAAGCGCATATGCTTATGGCTTTTTTGCAACAGAGCACCTTCAAAATTAGATAATGTTTATTATAATTTATTCGGGCTGTTTCTTTAACGGGCTAAAATAAATCATTGTATTCATTTACTCGCACATAATTTATTCAGATTTAGGCTCATCAGTGTAGTTTTAGTGTTTTTTAAAAGATAACATCTATAGTATTTATTCATATTTAATTCGGTTTTATTTAATTCTAATATTTTTTAGCCATTATATATATATATATATTACAAATACAAATTAGAGCATAACTAGAAATGTGTATTATAGGCCTACACTAAAAAAGTCCATTGTTTTATTATCTGATTGATTATTTTATTTTCCACGACCTTTTCCCTATTGCTAGGTTTCCCCAGACCGTGGGAATCCTGTTAATTCCAAGAGAATTCCCCTCCACGCAGAGCGCCACAGCATCTCTTGTAAACACAGCGGCTCTCGCGAGATTTGCTCGCGCCGCGCACGCAGGAGCGTCTATGGAGCAGTGAAGCAAGCGGGAGACAGAGCAACCGAGCCCGGCGCGGACTAGAGCAGCAGACGCGGGGTGAGAGAGGGTAACCTGCCTGTGACGTCGCTGCTGTGGTGTGTCTGAGCGGCGGCTCTCGGGGTAAGGAACTACCGTAGCCTTTCCATCACACAACCCCTCCTTTCGAGACAGCACTCTAGTAGTGACCACTCGAGTTTGTGCTCTATCTGTAGGCGTGCTTCTCCGATTATCCCGTCCATCCATGCTCCATTTGAGCCTGTAAGGAGGACGCGCACATACTCAGGGAGGCGAGGGAAGCCCATTGGTCTCCCTACCGACGCCAGCGCCAGGTAAAAAACCCGCTACACGACTGTAATAGCAATGTTAAATGTCCCATTTGACGAAACGCTTGGCTGGCTGTGACGCAGCTTCGGTTAATTTCAGGCTGCGATAATTCAGCGCATATAAACAGTTGATGCTGCGGCGTGGAGGCTGTGAAGCAGGAGAAATGAGCTCCGTTTATGGCCTAGCGGTTTTTTTAATTTCCCACTTTTAGCTCTAGAGACAGCTCCACCTTCCATTTGCAAATTCATTTTAATCATGTAAAAGCTTTGACTAAACAGAATCTCTGTTGAAATAACTATCACAACCTGCGCAGGAAGACGTACTGTCATTCTCTTTAGCCTGCTTAATCATTGCATTTGAGGTAACAGATTCGCACCTGACAGATCAAGACAGTGACAGTTGGCCAGCAGGACGCCGGTGTTACACGAACTTCCAAGAAGTGGAAATCCAATTTCCCTCATTGGCTTTAATGTTGATGTTTGCAGGTGTCATGCCCTCTTGTTTACATTATATTGACACCTCCCTCAGACCATCTGCATGTGGTACTGAGAGGCTGCTTAACATGAGGGTCAATGACAAATAAGGATGTCTGGAATAGTAATAAGGAGAAAAGCCTTTACAAAGTCGTTTACAGTTTATTTTCAATGCATGTTATTGATCTTATTGTAAAGAGTTCACCCATCTATGTAAAATTTTTTATTTTCCTTTTTTTAATTTTGTAATGTTTAATCAGAATGTGGTACCTGGATTTACCTGTGAAGTGTCAGACTTGCTGTTTAAAGAACATTTGGCCGTGTTTGGAAATGTAAGCTTTACATTAACGCTTTAATGATCAAAATTGCCAAGTGGTTTACTAAGACACTTTCATTGCACCTTAAATACGAGCGAGCGTTCCTTACTTGCATGAGTTTACTGTAAACCTCAGAAATACCAAAATACATAAATTAAAATCCAACATAGAAGAGAGTAAGCCATTTCTGCAAATAGCAGTTTGCATGCATTCTTTAATACCTTAGATCTGAGACAAACATGTGAGTATCATGTCTTTGACCCACAAACATAAAGCTCTTTATGTGCATAGATCAGTGTAATGAAGAAAATGCCTTGTTGTCTGTTAAATAGTAGCTAGTTTGTGATAAATGAGAAGAAATATAAGTAATATGATATAATATTTGCATTCAGAGAGCATGTTAAATAGCTGAGAAAATCAAATGAATATGTGTGTGCATAACCTTAACCTACTTGACCAATTATTTAAGTTTGGTTAAGTCTTCCAATGCACCATATTGCTAATTTTCTCACTAAGATAACCTGTTTTTTATTGATGGTTTTGTGCCTTAACAGTCTGTTTCAGTTATAGCTGTGGTCACAGTGTTTTGTCACATCGATAGTGTCAGTTGACCTTATTGATCTTATTATTTGGCTGTATATTGATGCATTATCTATGTAATTTAGATCTGAAAATCCAGGAAATGGTGCAACAGGTGAAATCTCTTTAGGTGCTCATTGAGAAAAAATTATTGGTTACAAACAAAGCCTGGCAGCAATGCTTCCGGATTCTTCAGACACCCTGAAAGGAACAAATGTGCTCTTTATACACCGGTGTATATAACACATCCGCTGCTTGCTTTTATTTTCTCTTTATATGACACGCTTCTCCTGATTTAGAAGTGTTGTATACATTCTTGTGCGTTTATTGTATTCAACAACCTCAAATGCAAATTCAAATGCCAAAAAAACCCCCAAATACTTATTTCATCAACATAACTTTATAAATCACTTTAGAATTTAATGCTGAACATATAAATAAGTTTGTTTTGCATGAAAATCCACAAGGTTTGCTTATTGTGTCACACAGCATTTTCGTTTCATCTTGCGAGCCTTATTAATGGAAGAATTATTTTTAAGAAAGTCTTCAAGTAGATTATATAAAACAAGAGCAAAAGACATTATTAAATTGACCTCACATTGAGTGCTCTCCAGCTCTGTGGAGAGAAAGAGTAAGAGCACTCCTGAATAATGACTGCAGCAGATTAGCAAAGGTCCTCCGAGTCCTCAGACATCCACATCCGCCAGTATTCATTCACAAATTCTCATTTCCTCTTCTTAGGTTTTAGATAGACCACAGCATCTTCTCAGTTTCTGTTACAGTGTTTGCGGCTGCAGCATTGGTGGCTGACTGCAGTGAGATCTTTCATTATTCACGGCTCTCTCTGCAACATACAGCTCTTTCATATTACATGCAAACAAAACCTCATGGAGATGCCGAAGCGCTCAGATACTTAAAAAATGTGGTTTGTCTTGAATCCTTGAATGGTGTGGTGGGATGTTCCATATTGTTTAACTTTAAATACATTTTCATATTAGGGTATTAGTGTCTTATTTTGAATATAACAGTGTAGTGCATGTACATGTATGCATGTGTATAATTAATGATGTTGTGCATCAGTCTTGATAGGGCAAACCAAAACCACATATAACCAGTTTGTTCTTTGCAGCCAGAAGAAGATTTATGAAAAACAATATCGGAAGGGCTTTGCATAAAGCTAATTCTGAATGAGTCTTGTTGTAGGGGACTCGTGATGGGAGCTCACGGATTTCCTTTGCTTCAGGGTAACATTAGCAGCGATTAGTGAAATTGAAAGTGTTGCTGGAAAAGGGCTGGATTTCACCTTCAGCGATTCTTCTCTGATTACTTGAAGAAAAAATATCCATCAGTTGAAAACTCTTTCAGGGGACGTTGGAAACTTTGGATGGTGTCAGTTTGTATTTGCGGTGGATATCTATCTTATCAAATGAATAATTTAAAGATGCGGTGCCTGGAGTTTTTGCACCTTTTCATAATATCATGAGTTGCAGTTTGAGGTTTTTATTTTAGAAAGTCTCTTATACTCCCCTAGGCTGCATTTATTTAATCAAAAATACAGTAAAAACTAGTATTAGGCTTTTCCATTTTACAAAGAGATGCCAAAGCTGAATTTTCTGCATCATTACTGCTGGAGTGTCACACAATGTTATGCTAAATTTGGTGCTTAAGAAACATTTCTATTGTTATGAATACATTTTTTCATGATTTTTTGATCAATAGAGAATTAAAGTATATTTAAACTGCTTTTGGTGAAAATATAAATATTTTGTAAAATTATAAGTGCCTTTACTGTCACTAATCAATTTAATGCATCCTTGTACAAAAAACAAAATTGCTTTTCTGAACAGTGTGCTGCGATTTTCATTCATTTGGGGGGGGGGTTTTTAAATAATTTCCCCCCCCCCCCCCCCCACTACTGGTCCATCTCTATATTACTATAACCAGTCATACTGTTTTTTTATAGCAATTCAGAATGGTACTACCTTGAAAATGTGGACTTATTTGCCTTTCCCAGTTTGTTCATTAAACTAGTGGGTATTGCGCCAATACCCACTAGTATAAATAAATGTACATTCTGCATTGAAGGATTTTGGCGGATGTTTAGATGTAAGGGACGCTGGGAATGATTGATGCTGCGTGTCTGTGTTTGTCTGGGCTCACCAGGAGAGCCCCTCCTTCCCACGCCTGCTCAGGAATTAAATGATTATCTCAAGGGTGCTCCCCTCATTTGTATGGAAAAATTGTATTTGGTGTGGCAGCTTCAGGACATCCCCAGATAGTGCTGCGGCGATAGGCTTACAGATGCTTGACTGCGACAGTGACGCAGTGGAATTGTGTCTCCTGTCACTCAAAGGGAGTGAAAGGAGCAGAGAGTCTGTGCTGCTGCCAGAATATAGAAGACATTGGGGCCTGGTTGGTAAAGTAAAATAGCCTAACAGCTCTATTGAAAATGACCATTTAATGAGGCTGAAACACAATGTTCCTCTTGTTTAGTGTCTTGTGTCTTTTGCTTTATTGCAGCTGGCCATTTAATGGCTTCTGAGGCAGCTTGGTCCAACTCAGACTTGTGGGTTCCAATGTGTTATTTATTTATTTTGTGTAGATTTCCATTAGTCTTTCACTATGAATTTTTAGGTTAAATGTGCATCATTAGATTCTATATCAGACCATAGTGATATATTAGATTTGTTTGCATGAAATATTTATCACCGCATTGAGGCTGAACAATATACATTTTACATACATTTCCAAACAGAAGCTCTTTCTCTTTCATTTTCTATTTTGTTTTGACGCAAAAATAGTACAGAAAATAGAAAATGAGGCAATTTTTGTTTATAAGGCAATAATCACATCTTATCAAGCATTATATTATGTTACACATATTATATGTGACCCTGGACCACAAAAGGGTCAGTTTTTGGAAATTGCGATTTATACATCATCTGAAAGCTGAGTTTCCATTGATTTATGGTTTGGTAGAATAGGACACTATTTGACTGAGATACAACTGTTTGAAAATCTGGAATCTGAGGATGCAAAAAAAATATTAAGAGAATAAACCAATATTAAGCTTAATATATTTAGTATATTTGATAGAAAATGTATAAAATACCTTAATGGAACATGATCTTTACTTAATATCTTAATGATTTTTGGCATGAAAGAAACAATTTTGACCCAAAAATGTATTTTTGACTATTGCTGCAATTTACCCAAGCTACTTGGTCCAAAATCACATATACATTTACGTATACTGTATGTATGCATGTTTTAGTGTAGTTTGATAACTTTTGGTGGTGGTGCATTTAAAATAAGAAACAATTGTCAAGTAATTGTGGGTAGCTGGCTGTACTTTAGCAGTCAGCATGTCAAAAGTTTAGTCTTTTAATTCATTTTATTTACAGCTTCAAGAGCTTGTATGCGAATATTTACAACCAGGTTTATTGGTGAGGTGTTAAAATGAGATTAAAGCACAGTATTATCTGAAGTCTTGGTACTCACTCTCGAGTGGCTTGTCAGAAAACTAATCAGACAGATGACTGCTTTAAAAAATTGTAGAAAAAGTGATTTTTATTAACCATGTTGTTGTAATGACACTAACTTAACGGTTTCTACAGTAGAGCTTGTCAATGCTTAACCTCCTTAGAATTTAAGGAAGGTCTGTCTTCAAAGGTTTAATCATTAATGATAAAAATCTATTTCTCTATGGATAAAATAAAGGAGATTTTCTCACTTTAGTGACAAGCATGGTCTCCCAAGGTTGTGAGTCACATTCAGGGTTTCCTGCTTGTGTTAAATGATTAAGAGCTTCACTGATATCTCTTTGGACCTTGAATCACCCATGTACTCCTCTTACCATATTAACAGCAGATTAAGGTTGCAGCTAAATGCACACAACCAGGAATTATCAGTTGGTACTGTGAATACTCTGGCCTCAAGAGACCCTTCGTTTGCTATTACCGAATGACTGAAGGATGCTAAATATTCCTTGTCTGACCCTCATGTGATTTGCCGTAAAAAAAAAAAGTATTTATGTTACAAGGGAGCCCTGGTTGTTTTCTTCATTGGCCCTATGACATTGAGGGATCTGCGTTGGTCTTTGTATCTTCAGGGGCTGCAGTCTATTCAGTAGCTGTGATGTCTTCTGTCACACTCTCCAAAAGTCTGCAACAAACATCATTTGATAATTATCTCCGAAGGGAAAATAGAAGCCTTTCAGTCATTTGTCTTTCTGTTATAGAGGACGCAACACTGCATCACAATCATGCATTCAGATTTCTGTTTATCACAATGCACGCTTCACAAATGTGTTGAATATGGTTGAAATATCGGCTCATTCTGTTCAGGTAAAGACTCACGGATTCACTCTTTCATATTGAGCTAATCAGTTTAGCCGTTGGAGGTTTACCCTGTTAGTGATCCTAACATGCTGACTTCCCTTTTCTCTGCTTGCAAACATTCAAATGCTTGGATTTGACACGTACGGCTGCTTCTGCAAAAACACATTTTGATAAACATCCTTTTGAATGTAATTAAAGGTAAGGAAATGCAGGGAAATATCTCTTCAATCATCTCATATTTTTCACAATATATTTATTTTATTGCTTGACGTCTCTGTCTGAGGGACATATTTTGCTTTGTGTTTTTCTAAATCTGTCATTGTGCAGCGTAGATGAAACTGCTTTGATGTAGTGCTTCAGATTTACGCACTTGCTGTGCTATCTACCCTTTTTGAGACTGCATGAAGAATTTTTAGGACTTGTTTGTAGCACACATGCCAATTGTAGTTATTTATTCCATTTCTTAGTCTTTCTCTTGGATGATAGTAAGCGTTGGCATTCTGCCACATTTATCAGTTTTGTAATTTGAAGTCCTTTTCCTCATTCTAAAAATGGTTCATCTTTCACAGTTTTTTTTTCTTTCAATCTGATATCTTAAGATGTCAGTTATTACTCATTAACAGCTTCTTAAAATGAAAGTCCTTTTAAGAATGAAAGATTTGTCATCGTTTGCTCATTCCATGTTGTTCTAACCTTGTATTGATTTTTTAAAAAATGATTCTATGAAAGGTGATTTTAATATGTGAAGCTCTAAAAATGGCAAAAAGCAATAGAAAGTAGTTAAAGTGCTTATATTGTAATAATATTTAACAATATTATGTCACCTCAAGTCAGAATTGTTTTGTGTGAGGAACCAAATTTGTAACTGTGAACACCAGAATTTAAGCCATTATTTACTCATCATCTTGCCAGTCTCAACTGTATAATCTAACGCTACTCATGCAGTTCCATATGTAAAATTATTTTGTAATTTATGTTACCATTAAATATGTGTTAGTAAGCAAAATGCTAGTCTTTTGACTTTTGCCAAAGGCTCAAGTTCCTATATACATATATATACACACACACACACCCACTTTAATATGAATATGCACATAAATAACCCAGTACACAGAGTAATAACACTGTAATTACGCATTGTTCTCTTTAACTGTTTTAAATAAAAGGAAATAGATCAATTATGATTAAATATAATTTAACCGAAAGCACGAGTGGAAAGCACATACCTGATATATTTTGATGAGCTTTCTGATTTAATGAATGAAACCATGCATTTTCAAAGTGCATAAAGCTCTTCTTCAGACACCTTTTGCATTTACCATGGGACTTCACGTTGGCTTATTTATTCTCACAGTCGTCCTCATCAGACTTTGTTGCGAGTGTCTGTGTTGCTGGTAAGTGTTAAACAGTTGTGCATGTTGAGAGTGAGAATGAGAGAGAAAAACTGACAGACAGGGAAATCAGAGAGGCGACAGGGGGCTTGTACGTCTGCTTTTACAATGACTGCCTGTCAGATTGTGTAAGAATAAAGGGGGGAGTAGAGAGGAAGAGTGAAAAATCCACACGCTCCTTTTTTTCCCCTTTCTTTCAGGCTGAGTCACCGTCGAGGAGTGGGAAGATCTAGAGAGAGAGAGAGAGAGGGAGACAGCATCACGGAGAGCGCGCGCGAGAGAAAAGCAACGGAAGGAGGGGAAAACCGCTTCACAACGCCTTTGAGAGAGAAGCAAGTGAGAGAGAGAGGCAGCCAGCGAGAACGACGGAAAGAGAGAGACAGAGCGCAGCAGTGAGGGAGGGAGAGAGACGCTGAGGCTGGGAGAGCTGACCCCCCTCCCCTCCCCTCTCCTCTCCTCTCCTCCTCCCCCCCCCCCCTCCTCACTCCTTCAGGAGCTGGTGTGTAGGAGCGGCGAGTACAGTGTGACTGAGGCAACATGAGCGATGTCACCATCGTTAAAGAAGGCTGGGTCCAGAAGAGAGGTGAGTAGCTGGTCTCTGCTTGCATGTCGTGTGTCTCCAGAGATGGCTCTCTCCGTCATGGGCGGGCCACGGCGTGGCTTCAGTCTGTGTCTGTGGAAGCCGGCATGTGGGTGTGCCTCTTCACGCGCGTGTTCATGAGTCGTGTGTGTTTGCGTGCGTCTGCTGGAGAAGCAGCTGCATTCAGATTGGTATCCGTCATTGCTCTGACGTGCCGGATTGCTACATTTGATGGCTTTCTGCACATGCTTGCACTCGTCCTGATGCATAATGCTCGGTTCGAGTGGATCATGGGGATGTTTTATTTATTTGATCAGTACGTTCAGAAAGTGGTTGTGTTTTAGCCCTTTTGCCGACTGCAAGGGCTGCTGTGTGCAAGTAAACACACTCACTCAACTCGAGTTAAAGTTAACGTGACATCCATGTGAGAACCTGCTATAGGTGTTCTTATGGGATCCAGGGTCCTGCTTTCTTTCAGTTTCGCTTTTCCTTTCTCTCTTGTTGTTGCTTGTTAGGACATATAAGTAGATTCCCAATATGTGTATCCACAGGTATCCATACTGGCAGAGATGCACAGCAGCCAAAAGTCACTTTTTTAATGAAAGTTTGTGATTTAGCAATATAAGCTATACGATTGTTCAGAAAAGTTTGATTTTATGCAAACGAGCAGCAACAATTTGTTGTGACTAGCAATGCAAAGGCAGACAGTAGTTTCTTAGAGGCCTATGCATTTAAAAAGGTTAAATTTTAGTCTGGCTAAAGCAATATTTTATTACCTTATAATGTGATTTAAATGTTTTAGTCTGACTGGAATTGACCATGCCTGAAGTCGGACTTTCAGATAATGCGATTGGAGCCTGTTTTTGACCATCATGGATGTACTTTAATAGCTCAGCAGTTACTTGTGCTTTAAGATTTGACAGCATTAAACTTTTCGATTCGAAGGGCTAGTTCAGTTTGCATGGCTTTAACTCTGAATGTTTTGTGTTACTTTGGGCCTGATGTTCTGCCCTCCGATTAGTTGAGCAGCCGTTGGTCTGACATGCATGAGCTTGTATTTAGGTGTCTGTTTTGTTTTTAAATCAATTCACTAGTTCAGTCAAAGACTCACAGTCATAAAACAAATTGGAAAGAAAAGTCTTCTGTAGCATCTGTAGTGAATAAAAAAAGTTTAGTTTTGCTCTAAAATCCTGCATTATAGAGTTAAAGTTGCCCCTAAACCAATGTCATATAACACAGATCTTTTTGTTTAGGGTCTTATTGGAGACATTTATAAGTTAACAAATGCAAATGTATAAAGCTGTTGCTCTGGCTAATATGACTTGCATAATATTGAATACAGTGTCACACAAAAGCAATGCCACTCTACAAAAAAAACAGTTTAAATTTAGTTTTGGGCCTTTGACATTTACATTTTTTATATTTCTGTTTATTATTTTTAGTTTTAGTAATTTTAGCATTTCAACCTCTGCTAGTTGTGGAGAATAAGTAAAAAATTTACAAATTATTATTAGTTTTAGATGTAGTTAACAGTAAAAGTACTCAGTAATTAAATCTTTTTTGTCTTGCATTAAATTATACATTTATTTATAATTTTATTTAATAAATGTATTTATACATTTTATTTTATTTTTTAATTTATTTATAAATTATAAATTTATTTTCGCCATCTGTCAGCAAACATGAACAAATTAAAAGTTAATTCTAAAATTATTTATGTTCGCACGAATTATTCATGATCCAGCCTCACCTACAGAAGCAGTAAGTATAATGCCTTTTAATGAATCTTTGCAAATCGCCTTTCCTAATAATGAGCTAATTAGCAAGTTTCACTATGAATACGGCTAAGAAAAGATCCTCTGAGAGCGCCTTGGAAAAGAGGGGCGGAGTCAGCGGAGCTCGTGAAGATTTAAAGGGGAAGTACACAGAACCGAGTGATTTCTAAAGAAGGGTAAAATTAGTGTTTTTTTCACACTATCTTTGAGAAATTCTAAAACAAACTATATTACAGTTAACTATCATATTAACTATAACTTTTCATTAAGACCCTAAAGAATCATATTAGCTTGTGGAAAATTGGCTTTGTATGACTCCTTTAGTTGATGGTGAGTGTTGTGCTTGAGAACCACGTTGAGTCAGATTTGAAATTCCCTCCAGTGTGTGCACTCTGGGCTGGGCTTGAGGATGGAAAGGTTAGGGTTTGGGATTGTGTGTGTGTGTATAGTGGGAGAGTTTGGTGTAGCCCTGGGCTGGGAAACTGGCTTCATTCTGTTTGCCTTGGCTGCCGACCAGGACGACCCCAATCACCCTCTTCTTTTTCCTCTCCGTTTTCCACTTTGTCTCCGCCACTTTCCATTATAGCTTTTACTGTCTCTCTCTCCCTGTCTGTGTCCTGTTGTACTTTTACTTTTCCATTTTGCTGCTGTCTCTCTCTGTCTCATCATCTATCTCTCTCCCTCCTTCCAGAGCACCTGTGTCGCAGTACAAGTTTTGCCCCCCCTCCCCCCCTTCTTGGTCTTTCGAGCTGTGACTTCTTAGGGAAAAAGAACTGTGTGTGAGGAGAGGATAACCAAAAGGGTGACATCATTTCCTGTTTACTCCACTAATGAATGGATCACAAAGAAAAGGGCCAGCTAAACCCCCTGTTTTCTGACTCCCTCTCAGATCTCATTGTCGACAGCACAGCCTGTTTAAAGCATCAGCCAAAGTTTGATTGTTCAGTGAAATACCGTCTGCAAAGTCATGCAAAACGCAACATACTGGAATGTCATGGAACTAAATAGCATGAAGTTTTATTTTCGAATCTTTAATTTGATGCAGTTTTGTTTTCCAGATCGCTGGTCCGTGGTAAATTAGCACTGATTGCAAGCAGACCTGTTGATGAAAATGCTTTTGATGTCTGCACTGTGTGTGTGTGTGGAGGTTAGCTGTCAGGCTCCATAGCCGAAGAGCAGCGCAGAGGAGTCACATGGTACACTGCTCTCTCCCGCAGGACCGCTGGAACACTCTGTTCTGAGGAGAGGATACAAGCGCATGAATGAAGCTCACTCGCACGATCACATGACCAGCAATGCGCTCGTTCATTCATTTTCTCATACAGAGCAAGCATATGGATTACATAGACACACACACACCAAAACTCTGACCTTGCTGAATGTTTTATCCTTCACTTCCTGTTCCTTTTCTCATACCCAGCAATCTCCTGCTCTCAGATGACCACTGTGGCCATCTCCTTATTATCTCCTTCCTGTCCCCCCTCTGTCTCTCTCTCTTCCCAGTATGTAAAGTGCATCTACAGTAAGTGCACACCAAATCAGCTCGGACTGCAGTGGAAGTACAGATACAGGAGCACCCTCATGCAGGTCAACACAAACAAATACAGACTCTTTCTGCTGCTTGTGGGATGTATTTGCGGTTGGTTAATGTAGATATATCTCAGTCCAGTCAGACCAATTATGAAAGCTGTGTGCTGTTAACCTGTTACCCTTACCAGTGTCAGGACATTTTGAGTTTTTTTCTGCGACATTACTTTGATAACCCTGCCCACAATGATTTTTGATGGAATATCCTTCTTGTTATAAGCCTATATTATACATTAAATATATTCTGGTTGTAATTTTGTTTCATTACACAGCATTTTCTCTTTTTAGCACGGACAGACTATGTGTTTCTGGATTAGACATGATGTAAGCTTCAATCATGTGGCTGAGGCCACAACCATTAACGTATGATCACCCAGGTTTTCTAGATTAAGAGTTTTTAAATCAATTTTCAGACATATTTCAGAATATTTCAGGTCACTATATGGGTACAATGATATAAAATTAAAACATTTTCCAGGATATAAAAAAAAAATTAAATGAATGAATGAATGAATAAAAACCCATCTTATAATACATGATAATTAAACTTTCAGCTATGAACATCATTTGATCAGCCTATTTTTTAAAGTAATATAATTCCCTGTTGAATGACGGCATGATCTATGCTGGTTTGTAGAGATTTGCTAATTATGAGACAGGTAATTTTACATATTGTAGGTTTAGTAGGTACAGTACATTAGCAGGAACATCCAGTTCTATTCACAGGGTCAGGAAGAGTTTGGAAAATGGCCACGTAAAACTACTGTATATTATGACTGTTTTGACATGACAAATGTTGTAGCTGGACTACAGGGAAAAATGTTTTAGTTTCTTGCAACTTCATCTGTAAAAAAAATGCCTGAACTAACAGTTCTGAAGGTAAATTCAGATTAGCTTGAATGAGGGTGGATTTAATTAAAACACATTTTTCATGAGGGTTAAAGTCGCCATGAAATCAAATTTTCTAGTTATTATTTTTTGTTGAATGTTGCAGTGTTAGAAATGATTTATCCCTGCACATCATTATTAACAAAAAACTTTATCTTTAATAAAAAAATATTAACATCCCATCCTCCTCATTACAACATATCTTGCTAGGCAAGAGTTGTCCAATGACTAGACGAGTTGCAATTCCTCCAGCTGCCTGCCACTTAAACGATCATCGATTCAGTTGGTGATTCCTACTTTCTAGTCAATTCCTGGTTAACCAAATCAAATCCTTGCTTGCATTTTTCAATTTGTTGCTTGAGGAATTCAAAATGCAACTCTGATACCATTTGAATAAAAGGTCAGTCATAATTTCCATTTCATCCAGACTTTAAGAAAGAACAAGTTAAAGAGTAACTATAATAATAAACAATCCTAATACTCAGTGAAGAAAAGTAGATAAGATAACGTGTCAAACTACCAATCAGGATCCAACCAATTATGGATCAGAACAGGGAACAGTTCAATCAATGTTACACCCATGAATTAGTCATGTTGGATCCAAGAAGAGAAACAGAAAAAAATTCAATTACATTATAAAATATTCCAAATGACCTCCAACAAAGATTAAATAAAAACAATTTCATGACGGATATTTTGCCTTTATAAAAAAATGTTGGTAGTTGGATGTGATTTACTTTGTAAATAATTCAGCTTTAAAATGGCTATTTACTTGTTTTACAGTTTAGTAGCAGAGTTGAGGGTAATTTTGATGAAATGTGCCTTGCTTCAGGCTTTGTATTCAAACGAGTGCCAAATAGAGTCTGAGAGCTGTGGAGGATCACAAGAAGCTCCTGTATCTCGATGCTTTTAATTTCACATCAGCTTTTCACAGTCATCCGTCTTAAGTCCTCCCACTTCCCTTTCAGCAGTGAGGGGAAAAGCCTCCACATACCCAAACAGATCTGGCATCTCCTTTAAAGGAGGCGCACCTGCACAGTCTCACATGCTAACGGCTGCCTTTCCCACTCTCCTGCCAGTGTGCCTTTCAGACTAGCGTCAGAACGTATGAAGAAAATACTGCGGCCCCCTCAGTCACGACTCAGTGGCTTTTGTGTATAGTTGTTTTTCTGGTTATTGTATAAGTGTGTGTGTGTTTGAGAACAAGGACAGGATGACGTGTTTAGAGAGGGGATGATGGCTCTGGGGGTCAGGCGATGTTGTAGCAGCAGGCTGGGGGTCACTGGCTGACTCACTGCGTGCCTCCAACTGACTGACTGACTGCAGAGTTAGTCATCTTTTTGAATCGTGCAGAGACTCAGCCCAGAGAGAAAGAACAAGACCTTGAGGTAAGGAAAGGCAGATCAAGAACAAAAACAAAGAAAATGATGAAGTGGTTCAGGCTCTAAGTACTTAAAGTTAGACAGAGGTTTAAAGAGATGGTTCACCCAAATTAAAACAAAAATGCTTTTTGCATTGTCTCACCTTTATTTCTTTACAAACCTGTATGATTTATTAAATTTTTTGTAATGTACAGCTCTTTTGATGTGGCTACAGTAAAAATAAATAAAAAATAAAAGGTTAAAAGTGTAGATTATACATGTTTTTAAAAAAATTGAAGGTACAGGATTGGATTCCATCTGAAGTTGACAATTTTTTAGGAAAAGAAAGAAACATGGTGCACCTTATACTGCCCACAATAAAAGGCCCCCCTGGAATGTGTAGTTTTGTCTCACAGCAAAATGCCACAGATGCCACAAGCATTGAGGGAGTGTGCAATTGGCATGCTGACCGCAGGAATGTCAACCAGATCTGTTGCTCGTGCATTGAATGTTCATTTCTCAACCATAAGCCATCTCCAAAGGCGTTTC
>JAUCNO010001053.1:8571120-8589619 GCA_032353835.1 Enteromius viviparus
AAATGGTAATATTGTGTATCTGGAATGAATTTTAGATCTTTAAGTCCATCTCATGAAAAATCGGAGCAGAAACAAAGTTGTTGTGTTTATATTTTTGTTGAGTGTACATACATGTAAATATTAATATACAGTACTTGTGGTCAATAAGATTTTCTATTATGTTTTTCTCTGTTGATTTATTTATGATTTTAAAATGATAAAATGCTTTCTATGTTAACATTAAATTAATTTCCTTTGATGGCAAAGGTGAGTCTTTAGTGTCACATGATAGCATTGTAGTATTCTGATTTGGTGCTCAAGATTTCTTGTTATTATATTAATTTGACACCAGTTGTGCTACTTAATATGTTATATTTGTAGATTTTGCATGATTCTTTGATGCATAGTTGTACTTTAAATGTCTCTGGTGTCACCGCATAAAAATATTAATTTCTATATAAAAACCCTATATCTAATCTTTAACTGAAGTGCATTAATTAAATATATGTTATATTATGTAGGTTTTATATTAGTTTTGACTCGTGTCATAACAAAATGTGACTGTCCAAATTTGAACATGTATTTTCAAACTGCGCTTTTTGCACAGATTTAATACGTTTTACGGTGTCAGATTTTACCAGTGAATTATGAATTTTTTTTTTCACTCATATTGTCTGACTTCAACAGAGTTTATCACAAACTGTATGGAGGATTTGATGGTGTTTTATCATTTTTGGAGTCTGGCACCCTCTGATTCATTCACCTAGCACTATCACCGTACTTTCAGTGTTTAACTTCACCCTTTGTGCTCCACTGAAGTGTGGAAGTCATTCAGGTATGGCACAATATGAAGACAGATTTGTCTTTTTTAGGTAAAGTCTGCCTTTAAAGCATAACTGAGGGTACTAGGAGACTATATTTGTGGTCCAGATATGGTTCCTCTAAAGCAGAAAGAGAAGGAGAGGGGAGATAAAATTGCGAACTGTGTTTGGTAACGTTTTTCCAAGCCCTGCGGTGATCTATCTAACTGTCTCACATCTCGCATGTTTTAGTGATGAGGCAGCGATGCACGGGGCGTGTGAACGTGTGCATGCCTCTGAGAATTTAGGAGTGCCTGCGGAGTATGTGTATGTTTAGGCAGGAGCAATCCAGACCAACCACTGATCAGCCCTTCAGAATTCCAGCAGCACATCTGCATTCCAAGTATGTATGATGGATGGAGATGATGCACTTTACAAACCATGGATCCAAGCATTGTTGTGTTATAATAGAGATCAGCTGGATTGAGAATTAGACATGGTCTATCTTCATTAAATATGTGAGTGATCCTTCATCCCCTCCTTTGGAAAATATGACATTTATTTGTCTTTATATTGCAGTGCATAGTGAATGTGTTGCGTTTAGTTCAATAACTGTACATTTAGGGCCGGTTTTCCAGATAAGGATTAGATGAAGCCAGGACTAGACCTTTGCTAATTTAGGACATTTAAGAATTTTTAGAAACATGTCTTACAAAAATGTGTGTGAGCATTTTAAGACCAAACAATGACAATAATGTATTTTAAGATATCTCAGTGCAAGCTTTTTCCAGTTTAGACAGCTCTTAACATTTATTTCAATCTAGGACTAGTCTTAAACCCTGTTCGGGAAACTGCCCCTTAGTTATTTATTGAGAGTTTTTGTCAAGATCAAGTCCCAGAAAGTAAAGACATCATTAAAATAGTCCATGTGATGTTATGAAGCTACAAGAATACTTTTTGTAAAATTAAAAGTAATGACTAAACAATAATTTCTGGTCTTCTTTGTAAAGTCTTTGAATTGCGTTCTTAAGTGTTCCTTAAGCGAGATGTATCAAATCTTATATAAGATTGTAATAAAACTGATGTATATGAGATATTCAAAAGATATTATATGAGACTTTTATATTTTTATCTTGAATTAAGTTTATAACCCTATTAAACATTTGAAAATATTTGTTTCTTGTTGTGTGCATAAATGTAAAAGAAATGTGAGATGACACGCAAAAAAGTAAAAAACTTCAAACTGAAGTGCGTTTAGATTTTTCTTTTTAAAATGGAAAACATGACAAAATCACAGATTTTAAAAAATGACTTTTTGAAGAACTCTCATATCAAGAGAGATGTCGGAAGAAACTGAAAATGACAAGAAGAAGAATCTTTGAAGGAAGACAAGCAGATGCAAGACTGTCACATACGTATATATTGAATGTTGGAAGCTTTGGCATCTGTCTGAATTTGATGCAATGTATATTTGAAAAGGCATCAGTAAATGTGTGTTTGTGTGCTCACATAAGTGAGTGTTTGTCTTAAATTTCTTCTGTACACTTGTATGGGGCTTTCTTGTGTGCTGTTGATCGGAGAGTAGTGTTTCTCTGTAATGAGCCCAGGCCCATTAGGAAAATTGGGAAAGCATGACAGAGCTGCTCATTGGTGATGCCAGTTGCATACTCTCTCACACACATGCTCTTTGGCTGCGAGTGATCATCTTACTCCCTGCAACGGATCCCCAGCCAGTCGGCCAGTCACCCCAGTGTTGACACGTGGCTGTACTGAGCTCTGGAGCATCTTCCTGGCTTTCTTCTTTATTTAGCTTTTTTGTGAAATTGCACACAGACAGAGGACGCTTGTGGAGAGTTGTCCAGATCATATTTGGAATTAATACTTGATTTTCAGGTAGCAGGTTTTCATGTAGCATCAGCATGAATTGTGAATTTAACCACAGAAAACACAGTCTAGGGTGGTTAATCTCGGGTAATGCCATGTTCCTCATTCACAAGAAATGTATCTATTTTGTTGCAGGGAATACTTTTGACTTTGCTTTTTAAAAAAACAAAAAATCAGCAGGTAGATAGTATGTGCTGAATGCTATTAGACATATTGATAACAAATTTGTAATCTGAAGAGGTAGTGTGCTGTTTCTTCCAATTAAGGCTGAACACTATCTTTGGAGCTTTTTTACTCGTTCTAAAGGGTTAGTTCAGTTAAAAATAAAAAGTCTGTTGTTTACTCACCCTCATGTTGTTCCAAGCCCAAAAGATAACTAGATTTAAATGACTAAAATTGTTGGGTTAAAGTCATATTTGAAAACCAGTATTTTCCACTGTTTTTTTTTTTTTTTTAAAGCTTATGGGCATCTTATATCATAATGACTTTTATTTAACATCTGGACAGGATCTTGGCATGTATTGTGACATTAAGCATTCATGTTGTCAGCTGTCTCGTAAGTGTATTTGACATCATTCATTCATCCTATTTCAACAGAATTCATAAAAACATACGAAGGATTTTTGGCGAGCATTTCTAAGATTGCCTCAGTATAAACAGATAAAACCCCGAAAGCTGGAGGTTGGGACTTTATTGCGCAAAATAACACGTAGCAGTGGTTGCTTGTGAATGCTGCTGTGTGTGTGTTTCAGAGTGAAGGGGAGTGAGTGCAGGCAACCATTGACTCCAGTCTGGGCCGCAGAGGGTTCAGTGGGTTCAGTTCTGCTGCTGCCGGAGCCGGCGCCGATCAGGTGACCGTGCCAGAGCACTGCGATATCAATCACCCCTCCACTGTCTTTCTCTGTCACCCTCTCCTCTCCTCTCGGCAGCATCCCCTGTCAAAACACCTCCCCTTTCTTCTTTTCTCTTTGCATTTCCTCTTTTACTCAATCTCATTTCTGCTCTACCTCATCTATGGCTGCTAGCTTGCAATCACACGAATACATGAAGTGCAGCTTGTACATAGGCTGAGACATGTGAGCCCACCGCACACATACAGCCTGTGCCAAGGCTGCAGACACTGGGGGTTTTGTAGTCAATAGCACACACACATAGCATCGCTATACACACTCACATCCGGAGGAAAGGATTCAGTGCAGTGTTTTACTAACTACAGCCATTGTTGCAAGGGTGACTCATTTTCAACTGTGGAGACAGTCACCACTTCTTCAGTACTTTTCTATTCTTTATTTTGTGAATGATCAGAAGCCGGTTAGTCAAAAGCATGGCTTTAAGATTACAGCTGGTCACCTTTAAATTTAAAAGGGCTTGGTTTGGATGCTGATCTGGGCTCAGTCATAGGTTAATAGTAGAGTATTTTAATTCTGGTCTGTTTTGTGGATACAGTGTGTTGTTAAAAAAAAAAAATCTAATCAAATATTATGACTTTATAAAACTGCTTTTAGCGACTCTACTCCCAAATTCTGTTTTGATATGCAAAGCAAAGATTATGAAGCAATATTACAGCCTTTTTCAGAAATTAGAATAAAATAGAATATTATAGAAGTCATGACAAAGTGTATACATATTTTATTTTAAATTTAAATTTAAATTTTTTATTTTTATTTTTTATTTTTTTATTTAAATAAAATGTTAATTTTATGTAATATTTTTTGGCATTTTAATTGCTGCATAGATTTTTGTGGAATATACACTATCATTCATAAGTTCAGCATTGGTAATACTTTATAATGTTTTGTAATATAAAGTCTTCTATGCTTGTCAAGCGTAGTATTTGATAATACAATAAAAAAAACAGTAATACTGTGAATTTTTTTATAGATAAATATTTTGGTAACACTTTAAAATAAGGTTAATATTAATTAACAACAGGTTAACATGAACTAAAATTGAACAATACTTAATTAAAAGTTAATGTTTATTTCAGCATTTACTAATGCATTATTAAAATCAAAAGTTGTGTTTGTTAACATTATTTAATGAACTGTGAACTAACATGAAATAACACTAACAATAACTGCATTTTTATTAACATTAACAAGATTAATAAATAGTGTAATAAATGCATTGTTCCTTTTAGTTAATACATTAACTAATGTATTTTGTAAAGTGTTACCCTTATTTTATAATATTGTTAAATATTTTAATTTAAATGTAATTTAATTTAAGTGTGATATATTGATTTTTGCTTATAATATTTCAAATCATTCTAATATACTGATACATTTTTTTTTATGAATGTTTAAAGAATTGTTTGTGTATTTTTAAGAACGCAATTATTTGAAAACGCTTTTGTAACATTTTAAAGGTTTTTACTGTCACTTTGGATCAATTTAATGCTTTCTTGTTGAATAAAAGTATGCTTTTCAAACTTAAAAAAAAAATAAAAAATAACTTTTGAACAGTAGTGTATGTACCACTTCAGATGCAAATTTTCTTTGCCCTATCTGCTGTAAAACCTGGTGCCATTCCTTCACAATAAATCATGAGTGATCTTTTTTGACATGAATATGTCAAATAGTAATGTATGAATAGAGTAATGCATCTAAAACTGGTCTTTCTGCATTGTGCTCATGCTGTTAAAATGGCAAGTATTTTAGATATACGCATTGACCACACATTCTGAACAGATCTGATGGTCTGTCAGTCCTAAAGGTGAGATTAAAAAAAGCGAATTGCAGTTAGATGTAGTTTAAACATGTGCTTTGCATCTCAAAGCATTCACTGCCAGCACTAGCTCTTCAGCAGCAGCAAGCCAGCTTCTTCGCCTGATCTCTTTGTTTTTTTACACACCTCTCAGGATCAGCCCTGTGTCAAGGGTTTGTGCTCTGTTTGTTGTATGTCTGTGTCCTGAAAGAGGAGGAATCCCTTATTACCTTTAAAGACTGAAGAGGTCTCGGAGAGCAAAAGGCTAATAGTTTTAGGAGCTCACGACTAGTAAGCAGATGACAGATTCTCAGAGTTCTTGACCACTGTTTGTCCTGCTTAATACTTCAGTCTTCCGATGCTCTTGACAGTTCATGTGTGCCAAGATGGCTGCTGTCTCTCTTTGCTTTGGGCTACCATTTCCCACAAGTTTTATTATTAGTCATCCAGCACATTTATGATCGGGTTTGAGTATATGACTGCGCTCTTCAGATAGATGAATGAGAGTACCTGTCACTTTATAAAGATGAAATGCTATAATGAATTTCCAAAGGGCCTCTAAATAGAAAATTCAAACCATTTTGGTTTGCGTTGACTTCAGTTGTATGGGAAATAAAAAAAGAGCGTTTTATATATAAATATATATTTTCATGTTCCACAGAAGAAAGTACGTCATACAGGTTTAGAAAAATGTAAGGGGCAGAAATGTGGAAAAGATATTTTTGGGGGTTGATTGCCATAAAATTATCCATTAATAATTTTGTAATGGCAATATTACAATATTTTCCTTAAAATCACAATCAACCAGATGTTACAGACCTTGTGTGTGTTTGTCTTTTCAACTTGTCCTTTGTCTGACTGCTAGCGCTCAAACACATCATCTCAGCCACAGCCTTCAGTCACCTGGGTGGCTGCTGTGACCATCACCATTACCCTCACATTAAATTACCTTCATCTCTTCTCACCCACAGTGCAATTTTTATTCCAGTCCTGGCCAGTAAACAGAATTTAGATAGCACAAGAAGAGCTGGAAGCATCTGGTATAAAATTTGCTGGATCTGCTCACCATCACTTCTCACTTCTCCGGCTCTCGCCCTCATAACAGACTACACTTTAAATTTAAATCGCCAGAGCACTAAAAGTTTACTAGCCTATTACTGTGGCAGGCATGCAGGGACCGGCCGGACCTCATATCAGCATGCAGACAGCGAGGGGCTCATCGATCGATAGGGCTGCCGCTGCCATCCGGAAGGACGGAATCAGCTGCTGGTGCTGCTGTTGGTGTGTGTGTGTGTTTCGGCAGGGCATGGGTGTCCAGCATGGCCCACTGGCCATGCCTGTCAGCTTGTTTACGCACCAGCTGAAGTGATGACTAGAGGTACAAGGACAGGCCCTGCTAGCAGGCTTTTGCCACTGCAGGCAGCCCGACTCAAAACAACAGCTCAGGCCGCACACACATCCATCACGACACTGGACTGGTGGCTGCTGTTTGGGAGCACTCATACAGGGTCATTAGAGATTGAGGGACCTGTCAACTTTACGACACTTGCTGTTCTGCAGATACGTGTTACAAGTTGATAACCTTAGCACCGATCTAGAGGGACGTGTTTGGCCAGGTGGCAGGGTTTCTCTCTGTCTCTGGTAGGTTTGAGTGCTTTGCAGCTGGTTTGATTTGTAGGTGAAGGCAACAAAATAAGGGACAAAATTGTTGAAATAAATTCAATGTTTTTCTTGCTAATTATATATTTTATTTAATATATATTTTTAGCCTACTTTTTAATGCAGATAGTTATTTATTGTTTTCTTATTAATGGTGACCACAGTGACTTTTACTCTTCTTACTGCAAACTGTTGGTCAGGGGGTTCGACCAGAGGTTTAACATAAAAGTTTGGTCTCATAGACATTTTGTGTGAATTTGTTTAATGAAAATTGTGTTTCACAGCTTTAGAAACATTACCACAGTGAAGGTTGGATTTTAGAATAGACAAGAAAATAAAGATTTAAAGTGGCCATGTGAAAATACTTTTAAAATTCAAGCAGTTTATGCTGTAGATACAGTGCTAATAGAAAGTCTTCATACCGCTTCATTTTTTTACATTTTATTATGTTGCAATGCATTATTTTGTTAAACTGCTATAAAAACCTTTTTTTCCCCACATAAATCTACCTCACACTCACCATAATGATAAACCAAAAAACTGATTTTCTAAACTTTCTATACAGTAGGTACTCAATGTGAAGGTAGATGTCACATTCAGCTGCTTTAGACACACCAATGCTTCTGCTCTCTTGGAAGTCTAAAACTGCTAAGGTTTACAATACTCAATATGACAGGTTTTAAACAATAGTAGCGCTTTGATGTCGTATTAGCTAACAGCTGCTGAGTTCTATTGAAGATGTAGATCTTCATACATGCGTTGCTCAACATCGTTTATCAGAAATGGTGAATGGGTTACTGTATGTATAGCAGCCCATATAAACAGCCACACAGTTTCCATACCTATTTGTAAATGTTCGTTCACAAAACACTGATTCATTGATCTATGTTGGTACTGACAGAACTTGTGACCATATGGCTAATAATACTTTTGGGAAATCTTTGTATAACCAAAAAAATCACACTTGATACTCAGTGATCCTCAATAAAACTCTAATTACTCAACATTCCAGTGTCATTTTGCCAAGCTGTGCAAATAAAGAAAATAAACTGGTCCTACTTTATTTTAAGTTGCAATTTGATCAAATAGTGTCTTCTTACTGCATAATAAACAGTTGAAGCTTAATGTAAGCGTTGGGTTAGTATTGTTTTGTATAAGAAAAATAGTCAGTTGATTAGTCAAAACAACTTTTTAGTTTGGGTAAGTAAAAGCGAGTGTGTGGGAAGCCTTCTGTGGGTTTATTATCACATCTCTTTTTTGAGATTACTCAGCAGTAGTTGGTCAGCAAGCTCTATTTTTTATATACGTGTCTATCCCATCCCCACCTCACATATACATACATAAATATGCCTGGATGTCTTTGAAAAACCAAAGTGTGCCGTATTATTCAGCTTTGCATTGATTCTAGGGGCAGCTCCGGCTGTGATGTCTCAGGTTAATGAGCGCTGCAGTTCTGTAGTGTCTGGTCTTACACAAACACTCAACTATATGCTGTTGTCCTCACGCTGCAGTCACTGAAAGGTAATGTGGACGCAGGCTAATGCTGAATTCCCTGTGCCCCTCCGTTTACGTCAGTAGCTGTCCTGCTCTGATTTAGAGGGCAGCGAATGTTCAGCCTGTTCCTTATTGACCCCTGGCAACCGTGGCACCACACGCTCAATATAGAGCACCGGGACTCTGTACGGCTCTTCTTACTGAGCTAACACTTCCGCACAAAATACATCTTTATCATGTAGTCATATACTGTACTGCAAGAATGCACAAGTATTAGTAGCCAAGCACTTTGGGTTTAGGTGTAAGCATTTAAAAGTCTGGGGTTTATAAGATGTGGACATTTTTGAAGATTATGAGGTAATGTGAAGTTTAGTTTGTTAACTGGTGTATAATTCTTTGCAAATGAGGCATGCACATTAGCTCAATTTTTACTGAGCGCTGGAAATAGTTTTTTCTTATGTGCACAAGACCACATTTCTGGCATGTGAGCATGAGGCATGTGATGAAGAAGTGTTGACCCCGGTCAGCCTGCAGCTCAGGATCTGTTTACTTGCACTGCTCACCTTACCTGCTTGAGCTCTTGACTACTTTCCAATGTGAACTCACAGCTATCATCTCCTAGCTTCATCTGTGCATATCTTATGTCTTTAATACCACAATTGTCTATCATATAAAGCTTACTCATTGGCTATGGTAACATGTGAAACAGCAGCATTACAGATTGACGACAAAGAAATATCTGAACCCGCTGATTTTGGTTCTATTCTTAAAAATCTCAAAATTTGGTTTCGAGTCCTAAAAGTTTCAAGGAGCCGCTTGAATGTAATGCGGTTGTCTTTTTTTATAGCAAAGCTGTGTATTATCAACCATATTCTTCCGCTGTGTGAATGCAGCATCAGCATCCTTTTGAAGATCTGAAATTATGAGCCACTTGCGTTGCGTTTATCTTAAAGCGAGGTTCCTGAATGTTAATATTTAAACACCTCGTTTGAAGTTTGGAACATTTACACCGATTATTTGCATTTAGCAAGATTAAATCTGCTGACAGGTGCAGCTCCTGTCCTTTCGTCCTTTTCGTCTTCACCTTCTCACAGCTCCAGCAGACGTAGTCTCTCTTGGAAAGCTTTCTTGGGAAATCCCTTTTTCCAGAAATGTGGAGTCATTTGAGGTTAGGCAGAAAGAAGAGAGTCCATTAAGCTGTGAAACCTCAGAATCCCATGGGGCAATGCCTGAGGGAGCCACGCCTCCTCCTTAACTGATCTAATTCGCTTGGCAGGAAGGAAAAAGCGTAAGAGAGAGTGAGATGATGAAGAGAGAGAAACAGCAGAGGAAATGCACTCATCATGAAAGCCATCAGGAAGCTGTTTTCCTCCTGTGCCGGATATGAAACAGAAATGCTTTTAAACTGATTTTTCACTGTTTTATTTGCATTTTTTTTTTACTTCTAATATGGTGAGTGGAGCTGGGTAATGTTGAAAGCACACAGATTAGGGATGTGTGATGCTGCTTATTTTCTTCTCAATGTAATACAGAGTACTGTATTATTATCACATAGTGATATATCACGTAGTGATGCCATAGACTGAGGGACCATATTGGCGGCCACATAAATTAAAATTAAAATGTTTTTCACTAATTTGTTTTGGTGTGGAGAACAATTAAAATAATGCACATGCATTTTTGATTACTGCACATTAAATAAACAAATTAAATTATTTAATTTTTTTTTTTTTTTTTAACAAAAAAAAGTTAATGTTATAAAAAAATTTTTAATTTTTTTTACAAAAAAAAAATCAAATCAAATTTTATAACATTAAAGACTTACTGCACCCTAAAATGAAAATGTAATCATTAATCCCTAACCCCTATGTCATTGCAAACCTGTAAAAGCTTTGTCTTTCTTTGTCTCACAATTTAAGATATTTTTGAAGAAAACCTGAAGACTTACAGTATACCGGTGCCACTGACTGCCAAACAATTACGACTGTCACTTCCATCAGTCGTTCAACCGTAATATTATGAAGCTATGAGAGTACTTTTGTTATGGAAAGAAAAGAAAGTTTCCATTGCGTTGAACACAGAACTGCATACTTCATGTGCATCCACATGGCGCTATGGTGACGTTGCGTTCTCAATTTTAAAGAATAGCAGAAATTATAATGTTGGAATCAGTTCCAAAATGATTTTTTTTTCAGCTGATAAACGATAAAAGTATTGACAGAAAATCAGAATTGATCCTGCTGTCACAAGCTCGGAGACGAGCATGCACTAAAAATAAACACACAACATCGTTCGCTGGTGTGGACACTAATATCATTATCTTAATGGATATTGTTCTACATATGCATGGAGAACATTATTTGGAGTACTACTTTGCACAGTGCATGTTTCTTAATGTTAAGCCTGATATGTGTTTAATGTCAATATTGATGAGGATTATATAATAGACTCCAGCACAACTACCGCACAGTTAAAGTGCTTTAAGTATAAAATTAGTTGTTCCAATTTAGCAGACTTTAAATATACCAATTTAGTATACTTAAATACAATTGCAGGGTATTCTTATTAAGTCCATAAATATGTTAATGTACTTATAGCATACTTAGCAAGAAATAATTGAATTTCAAATACGTTTAAGTATATTTTTCACTAGGGTGATGTGTAAAAATCTTTCTCTTTATTACTGCTACGCAAGTTTAATAACTCAAACTATATATAATAAGATTATAATAAGAATAATAAGAAATTATAATAAGAAAATTATTCTTCCTGATTAGGAAAAACTGCATCTTAGTTGTCTTCCCATAGGATTTTCTGCTAACGTTTGAAGTGTTAGCTACAGGGACATTCAGGTCACTTGACCCTACAACATGTGTCCATCCCAGCATGCTGCAGGGGCCGAGCACGATGATGTGCCACTCCTCTAACAGTCACAGCGTGGTACGATCCACTGTCACTTTCTATCACGCGTCTCGTGCCGCTGAAGGTTATTCACCAGATGTGCCTTTATTCTGACTCATGTTCATTACTTCCCTGCTAGCATCAGGCTGCCATCAAGGTTATTATTGTTATTTAAACCACAAACTTAATGCATAAAAAGAAAACTGAATGGTTTTAGTTACAGGTCATGTCACAGATTACTGTTTGACTCTATTCATTCTCAAGCAGACTTTATCATCTCCTTTATTTTGTTGTGCTAGCATCATGAGGCCTGATCCCTGTCGTTTCCATTGGCCTGGAGGCTTTCTGAATACTTAAGGCTCTACTGTAGACCTAAAAGTCTAGAGTGCTCTGAGAAAGCCTGCCGGATCCCTTAAGGGTGTGTGTATATCTGAAACACATCACAGTACATCGGAACATCGAGCTCAGCGTTCTTAGACATCAGGTAGTATTTTGAGGAGCACTCATGAAATATTAACCAATATATGCCACCGCTGTTCTCCTCGAAGAGCTTGAATGGCAAAATAAAGTTACAGCACTTTAAGAAATTCCACTTTAAGAATTCACACTTGAGTTAAGATTAAAGTCACGGTAAAACTGAAGTGACTCTCCATTTCTTCTGTATTGCGACATATGTCGGAGTGAAACGGATCACTGAAAGAAAGAGTTGTAGAGCTGTAATAAAGAGTTTAGAATTAAATGATTGGAGATGTCCTGCATAGAGAGGATTGAGTTATGGCATTTTGATTAAACATTGAACATTACAAGGTAAAACCAACAAACAAACAAAAAACAGTAAATAAGGAAACACCTACAATGGATGAATTGTTGACAATAAGAGCAGCATTATAATTTTCATAAAATGCAGATGTTATCAAACCTCCACAGCAGTACATTTGCATGTTTATAAAATGTACTTTTGTTACTATTTGTGAAATTATTATATCAAAGTGCATAAAAATTTAATTAAAAGAATACTTCCTCACAAAAATAATAGTCATGTACAATATATATTAAAATATGAAATATGAAAATAATGACTAAAGTCGGCATTGGTGGTAATTTTAAAGATTTTCTTAAACATTCAAAGCAACTTTGCATTCAGTGTGTTTAAGATGTTTATTTTTAACAGTGGCCTTTGTGTGTTGTTGCACAAATTCTACGACAGGAACTTAACTTGAAAGTGAAAAGTGAAGTTGGCATGCATTTGTGGGGCTTTTCTGCATTGTAGTAAACCAGTTTTCAGTTTGCATCAGGTCATGATTCTAACTTGATGCTGCTTTCGAAGAAACCAGATTACTCACAGCATGAAATCACACTTGCTCTTATTTTTCAAAATGCATTGACCCTGGCAACCCGAACTGACAGAATTAAACTACAGTACATTAGAGAGAGTAGAGTAGCGAAGGATTTTGACATGGTGTTTTCACCAAGCGCACTAAGCTAGCTCTTTTGATACGAGCTGCTGTCTGTGGGGGGCTATTTTTAGCCAGGATTATTATTGCTGTATACTGTGCTGCAGTGCTCACTCCGCACTGGAAGATTGAAGTCTACATTTATGGAGACCTAGGAAAAGCACGATCGGGAATATGCCGAACTACTCTGGAGTCATTTAGTTCCTTTTAAAATACTTCCTAGGTCGCTCTGCTGCAACACTCATTTCTTGCCATGCAAATCAGACTCTGGCTGCTCCCCGGGGATCAGGAATCAGCATTAACTGCACAGGATGTTCAGTTTAACCCTGCTGTTCTATTCAGTAGCACCGTTTTCATTTATGCAGTTGTTTATTCAACTGTTCCTGTCGTGCGGATAAACAGGCACAGGCTCTAATATCCACTACCCCATGAGGAGCACCCTGCCTCTAATGGCTGACCCAGCTGCATCATTTAGGCAGGTTGGGCCCCCCTATCACGTCACCTTGTCCCGTGGCAGCTGCCGGGCTGTTGTGGCCTCGCGACGGACGAAGTCTGGAGAGGGTGTGTAGGCCCCCAGAGAGACGAGATGGGACAGCTCCCCTTAGCGCCGAAGGGGCCGACTTGCTTCTTGCACGCGGACCCCTTTTGTATAACAGCTCCTCAAGGAACAAAGCGGGCAGCCGGATGTATAAAGCCCACAGATGGCACTAAGCGAAGGGGCCATATCAATAATAATGGACAGCAGACAAAAAGCTGGGCCTCTGTACGGATTAAGCCCACTTGGGCCTCCTTCACTCCTGTACAGTGTGTCTGGGATGGGGTTAACCCCTTTCGAAGGGCGCCGCGGCGCATCTGCTCTCAGCCAACTCTTGTGCCAAAAGTGTGCGTTAAGTGCCCGGAATTCTGCTGCATTATGCACCGCATGACGTTGCCAAGGAGATGCTTAGTCTTCCAGAGTTCGGCTCTATTGTTCCCTTCAAGTGTGTGAATGCACAACACAAACAGTTTCACTTGTGCGTTGTTTGGGGTTGCTTGACGTCCCACGGTTCTTACGTTGACGTTGATGTCTAAATATTAATGGTTGTCATAAACAAATTCTTCGGGGTGATTTTTTTTATTTTTGTTGACTCCATCAAGTCCTCTAAAGGTCCTGCAGGCTTTAAATCACTGGAGCTATTAGCTAAAGTGAGTGCTGCCGCTAAAAAAGCAGATGCATTGAAATGAGCAGTCTTTGTCGTTTCCTAGTGTCCCTTGTAGGGGTGCCAGACGCCTCTTTCGCCAGCACACTACAGAGGAAAGCACAAAAGCAGTTTTGAAGAACGAATGCTGGCCAGGTGGCAGCTGAGCATCTCTGGAGAAATGAAGATGGTCTAGTGATCTGTCGTAGTAGTTTGGGGTTCTTTCATGAACTTTCTTATTTTATCCATAATTTTTAGCGAGGACCGTTAGGGTGATTTGTATGTAATGTAAAGAGTGAGCATGTTTATAACACAGCTTGTTTTTATAACTGTTAATGACCCCTAGAATAGTATGTTTCCTGGAAGACGCAATTCCCACTACAATCCGAGCGGTTAAAGATTAGCACCTGCGACGCACACGCTGTCACCTTACCCATTGTTTCCAAGCATCGCCAAGGAAACACAATGTTGTTTGAGGTGCTGTGGCTTCCACTGATTAACCTGTAAGTCACAAGCGTCCTGCTGTCATGGGAATTGCTGCTCGAGTAGATTGATGTTTGGACTACAAGGGTGTTTGTTAGGTTCTTGAAAACGTAAGGTTGGTCAACAAACTGGCATGTTGTTTTACATCCATTGTTGCTACATAAAAACTCTCTTCACCTCTTTGTTTCTCACTTCCTGTTAGTCTGGCTGCTCTGTTTTGGACTAGCTGTTGTCCTACTCTCAGAAACCACAAGACCTCACTGTCTCAGTGACAGGAAGTGTAACTGCCGTTAGAAGCTTTCAGGTTCTCAATGAAGGAAGTCTGCCCAACAATAATAACAAGTAACAACAATAAAACCACAAATCATTCGAATATGCTGTTTTGGTGCTCAGGAAGCATTTTTATCATACATTTTCAGGATTATTTCTTGCTAATTTTGATCAATTCAATGGTTTCTTGTTATGCTTCTGTACAGTTCAGTGTGTTCAAATATACCGGGTCTTAAGGACTACACTATGGTTTGTGTATGGTTTGGTTTTTCGTTTCATGTAATTTATCTCAGGTAAAAAAATCTGTTTTCAGGTATATGATAATAATGTCGTCTAAATATAGCCTGCACCTGCACTGACAAGACTCTCCAAAGACTCTACCTATACTAAACTGTCCTATATGGAAAGTTGCATAAGCTAGGCCTGGGAGTGCAATGCCAATGATCTATCGACTAGAATAAGGTGTTGTTTAGAAAGAAACTGACTCTATAGCAAAATACAGTATGATTTGTTCATTTCTGTAGACAGGACTTGTTTTAAGATGTGCAAAGCTGAATAAAGCTTGTGGTTATGTTGATTATTCTGAATGACATGCAGCAAGCGTCAAAGAGGAAACAGACATTTCACTGCTAGAACAACTGAACGAGAAGTGGTTATTTTGGCCTTACTCACTTGAAAGTTTCAATTTTAAAAAAGGATGTATTGGTCATCTTAAACTATGTCTAGGCTCGACTCAGGTGTTCCTTCTACCCTGGAGCAGACTAGACAAAGAGTTAGTTTTTTTTAGTTCAAAAGCAGAGGTGTTTCTTGTATGACACCCCTAACCTCCCATTTCCAAAATATACCATTAAACTCCACCCCCTTTCACGAAACACAACTGCCCTTGTGTTCACAAGAGTTTTTTTTTATTGCGATGCAAATGAGGAAGTCTGTGGTGCCAGTCTAACTCAACAAAACAAACGTTTCTTTTATACGCCTCTATCACAATTTCCTGTTTTCAATGGGACTCCACTATTAGACGACTTACTATAATGAAGGGGACAACAGAAAAACATCATGAACAATTAGCCAGTGTTTCATTGTTGCGGTCACAGGGCACTCCGCACTTTTATAGGCCTTGGTTCAACACGGCCTCCAGAAGCAGGCTGAACAAGCCCCTTGGCTAGTGAAGAGATCCCTCTTATCAGCATCTCGTGTTACAAGAGTGAGGATTGACGTGTGTTAGTTGCTCATACAGAAGGTTCTTGTTTGCTCGTGACCTTCAGTGAGCACCAACGTCAAACATCAGCCTCAAACTCCAAGCCCTTCAGGACACTGTAATTTGCTTCTATGGACAGTTATGAAATCAGCAGACATTGAGCAGCAAAGCAAAAATAGGTCATTTACTCTCATGCAAATTTTATTTGTGAATTTTTTTTACATTACATGCTTTATTACTTCATCATCTTGTTTTTTCAAAGCATATTTTATCCTCCAAAGATTGAAAACAAGGTCACACATTGAGTTAATAAACATATTGCCAAGTGCAATTCGTTTAACTTAAGAAAGGATCTTTCTTGAAATACTACTCCTGCATTAAAATATAAGTGCAAGTAATTTTGCAAGTTATTTGAGGACATGACCGTATTTTCCTGTATGCAAAGTCCACAGGCCAGCTGCATGACCTCTGCATGACCTCACATCCACAACTAAAAGGGGGCTAACTCATTATAGCCAACACAGTGAGAGTAATGCATGACGCCACCATCAGTCCAGGAAGGAAAATAGCTCCTTATACTTTGAGTGTGCAAGAATAAATAAAATGGCCAACTGCAATGAACCAGCTCTGGGGGGGCCCAGCTTGCAAAAGGTTGAGAACCCCTGCATTAGAATGATGCCTTTTTAAGTTGAAGTATTAGTTGACTCTCTGTCGTTGTTTACACATGTTGTTTTGACCTGTTAAGAAGTATACAGTAAAATATCTTAAATATTAAGCTGTTTTTCACTAAAACTAACCTGAAACAGCAGATACTTTATTAGCCTCTTTCACACATGAGGTCTTTACTGGTAAATTAGCGTTAGGAGATGATGTGTGACCAATTCAAAAATACTGATAAATTTGTTCTGGCAGTTTACCAGTATGAGAAGTTGTAACATTACCAGTAAATTACCAGTAATGTGCTCTGTGTGAACGCAGAATGAGATTACAAGTTCACTAATGCAAAACATCTTCTCCGTACTAATCTTAACATTTGTATGCAGATGACATGTTTACTTTGCACTCTTAACAGACATCAAAGAAATGTTTAATGTTGCCTAATGCATGTTTCAAGACCAAAAGCCACAATATTCAATTTAATTCAATTCAAATTTATTTGTATAGCACTTTTCATGATACATATCATTGTAAAGCAGCTTTACACCAAAGTAATGTTTACAGTATATGTAGTAGCAGCTTGTACATTTAGATATGGCATAGATGTGAGGTAAAGATCAATTAATGACGTAATCAAACAGACAAGGAACATTATAAATTAGTAGCAGAGATCGGTAGTGCTGTGTGTGGGTTGGTATCATCTGAAGTCCTCTGTGGGGTTGTCATCATATAAATATATGACCGTAAATATAAATAAATGAAAATATATGAAATGTGAATGTTTGACACAAAAATGAAAACCTCAGCGAAAACGCTGACTGTATATATCCCTCCATCCCTCCAAACGCGAAAACAGGAGGCACAACTGTTTATTGGTCTTTTCCAATTAACGATATTTATTGGTGTTTTAAAAGAGATGTGTGAATGGTGCTTTACAGAACGTATTTGATTGTGTAAACAGTGTAGTTTTGTATTTACTGGTTCTGGCAATTTTGTGTCAATTTACTGGTATTGCTGTGTGAAAGAGGCTATCAGAAAAGTAGGCATGTAACATTGAATCCCAAGCCGGTTAAAATCTCTGATCGGAACTGCCTTCCGAAATATTAGATTGGTATTTTCTTCTCATCTTGCCTCTGTTTAATGGATATTAAATTAGTGTTTATAGTGCTACTTTGTTTACAGCAGTAACCAAGGAAGTGCTATATTAGGGTGCAGACAATAATCTGTCAAACTAACAAATAACCAACTTAAAACCATTTTTTTTGTTGATGAAAATACTAGTGGCCTAAGATTTTTGCACAGTTCTGAATATATATATATATATATATATATATATATATATATATGTATGTATGTGTACAGTATGTTTGTGTATGTATATATACAGTGAGGTCAATAAGTATTTGATCACCCTGTGATCTTACTTAGAAATCATGGGGGGGGTCTACAATTGTCCGCATAGGTGCATTTCCACTGTGAGAGACAGAATCTAAAAAGAGAAAGTCCTGTGGTCAGATGAGACCAAAGTAAAACTTTTTGGTCTTAACTCTATTCGCCGTGTTTGGGAGAAGAAGAATGATGAGTATCATCCCAATAACACCATACCTACAGTGAAGCATGGAAAGCATCATGCTCTGGCAGTGTTTTTTTGCACAGGGGACAGGATGACTGCACTGTATTAAGGGGAGGATGAACGGGCTATGTATTTTCTGACACATTGGGCAAAAACCTCCTTCCCTTAGTCAGAGCATTAAAAATAGGTCGTGGCTGGGTCTTCCAACATGACAATGACCCAAAGCACACAGCCAGGAAAACCAAGGAGTGGCTCCGTAAGAA
>JAUCNO010001053.1:8595409-8607547 GCA_032353835.1 Enteromius viviparus
ATATATATAAACCAACACGTACAGCAAATATTTAGAAAAAATATGTGTCAAAAATATGTAAATATTTATATTCATATAAATGATATTATATATAAATATATTTAATATATAGACACTATTTTGTTTTAAATATATACATGCATGCGTGTGTTTATTTATAAATACAGTACATAATAAATATGCAAAGTACACACAGATATGTTATGTACACAAAAACCTTTATTTTGGATACAATTAATGGTGATTAATCATTTGAAAGCACTAAAAGGATTATTTCTTTATAGTAGATGTTGGGTCAGGTGTGTCAGATACTTAGGGGTAAGCTGTGCCAGTGTCTCAACTAATGGTGCTGTTAAGCTCTGCTTCCAAATGCTTTTGCATGATACTTTAATCATTAATAATTAATAATATTAATATTATTAGAAATAGTTGAAAATCATTTTACAGATTTCATATATTCTGCTTATTAAACTTGTTCTTGGCTGGTTCATAAAATGCAAATAATGTGCAACAATGGTCTTCACAGTTGTATCATGCATTAGTAAATAATTTTTTTTTTTCTTATCTTTGTTCGTGTTTTAATTGAAATGTACGTCATTCACATATTCCTCAGTGATTCTACACAACTTACCTCTATTGTTTTAAAATTATTTTTCATATTTGTGTGACTGTTTGTTATAGATGTTTCTAATTTTAGTTGATAGCAGACATCCTTAAATATAATTATGAGTAATAGTGTGACAACGCTTTCATTTCTGCACAGCTTTACCCCGCACCCCCTGCGCCACCTACAGTGGTCCTTTCAGACGAACACACACACTTACACACTCTTTTCTTCAGATCGTGGGCTCAGGCTCAGGCGAGGGGTCTCACGCTTGGGTGTTCTTCCCAAACTGTGCTTATAAAGGTCAGACGAAGATGCACCAACAGCTCGAGGCTGTAATAACTTATTTATCAGCGGCTGTAAGATTGATCACAGGATTCGTAATTGATGACTCAGGCTTTTTTTCTTTATTGAGTTTGTCCGCACATTCAATTTCCTCCCTAATGCTAACTATAGCAGACAGAAGGAGCATAAAAGAGGCATCTGTAACTTTCCATTTTCATTATGTGCCAGCTGAATGGTTAAACATGTATTTTTTTGCAGCATTATTCATAATTGTTTGTGCACTAAAACAGGATTGTTTTGACGGCGTTGAGCACATTATTCAGTACTGCTGTTTTTCCTGGCTTTAGTCGACCAGTTTGCCAGCTGCAATTAAGTGGAAGGCATTGACGCTGGAGTCTATGCCAAAATGATTTTTTGCAGCTACAATTGTACAGGTCATTGTACTTCATATTACCATTTCAGTGACATTTTGGAGACCAAGAAAGCAGTATTGATTTTAATGTATTCACCCTGTTCAATATATGTAAATTAAATATATATGACACCTTTTCATAAAAGTTGATTTGGCGATTGACTTACTTGAAGAATTCAATTTCAAATGTCCAGTTTGTTGTGACCAACTAAGTCATGTGATGCAGTCAACAAAGCAGAAACATGCAAAAACCCCAACATAAAGGTTTTATAGAGAGATTCTTATGGCTTTGTGCCAAAGTGTCCAAAAGTGTGTGTGTGTGTGTGTGTGTGTGTATACAAACTAATTTAGTTTCATATTATTATTCATATTATATTTCAAGGTCTAAAATATATTACTCCTCTAATAATTGTGGTGTGACACTTTTTTATACAATATATTTTTATAATTGATAATAATAAAATATATATTATCATTATTATACTATTATTATTAATACACTATATTACAAGTTTGTGAAGTCTTTAAAAGTCTTTGGGGGGTTTAATAAGCTTTTTATAATGCATTTTGTATTATAAGAAATTACACAATATTATTTTGTACAATTTGTAAAATAAATATAATGGAATAATGGAATATGGAACATTCTAAAAATAATAATGTGTACATTACTATTCAAGATAAAAGGAATCTATATGTGAATTTTAAATATTTATTTAATATAAATGAATAATATGTGTTATATTATGTTAAATGTATTTAACATTAACATTAATTATTAAACTTCTATATACATACATTTGATTTTAGTCTTAAATTTTATTAATAATTGTTGACTTACATTAGTAATATGTATTACTATAATACTTATTATTATAAGGTATTACTTCTAATCACCAACTCATATTAGTCAAATATTCTTCTGTCTTTAGCTACTGGTACTAAAATGTAGTTTATTAACAGGGCTCCATTCAGCTCTTACAACTAAAGGAAAGTCAGACACATCAAGAACAGCAGCTCAGAGTAAAACAGCAGTTTGTGAACTCAAGTGTCATATCTGTCCAGCCTCCATTGAGCATCTTAATGGGTCTGTTCTGAATGAAAGCTGCTGCTTGTGTTTGTTCTAGACTGAAGTGTTGGGATGTTGTGTGTGTGTGTGGCAGCGTCTGGTGGGCTGAGGGTGGGATGGTCGAGGACAGGCAGAATTACACGGCTATAGTTGTTTACTTCAGCTGTGGTGTGTGTCTCTGGGGGACATGGGAGGTGATGTTGGTTACTGGAAGAATTGAGGCTCTGGGATGCTTCACAAAGATGTGCGTGCATGTGTGTGTGGGAGCAGAGTCTGGGACAGGGGCTGGTCAGACAATAGGGCAGAGGGGTTCTTGAATTGTTCCCCATTGCCAGCTGTCTCCCAGCACAGCGGCCTGTTCTGGTGGATGCGCTGCTGAATAAATAATAGCAGAAACCCCTGCCACTCGGCTGTAATGGCTATTCAGAGGCCTGGGCTGGGGAGTGCCTTTGCACCTGTTCACCACTGGCCTGATGGTGCAACTAAGACCTGAGCTGTTGTTCCTGTCTGCTTGTGTGTGGCCCCTGTGTTAGGACCCTTTTAATGAAGTCGCTTCCATTTTCCATTTACACTGCTGGGGGGTACCTTTTTATTTAAAAAAGAAATTAATAGTTTTAGAAACTTGTATTTGATCAGAAGTGAAAGTTCATATTTATAATATTGAAAAATTAATTTAAATAAAATTATTTTAATAATTAAAAAAAAAGTAAATAAATATATGTATACACATACATACACACACACACACACACACACACACATATATACATTTGCGTTACATTTCATTATCATTATAAATTGCCCTTTGGACTTCTATTTTAAGCCACTATGAAAGATGTTAGTTTAGTTTAGTTGAAGTGTACAGGGCAATCTTTGTATGTTGCCCTTTGGACTTCTATTTTAAGTGCATGACTGTCAACAAATTTGTGTTGATTCCTTTACTGAGAAAGTTTTTTTTTTCTGTCAGCATGCCACCTTCGATGGAGATTAACTTATTTACTTAATTGACTTCATTATCAGCCTCGTTGTAGTTTATTCTATAAGAACAAAACTAGCTGACAGTTCTGATTAATGATGCTCAGAATGTTGACTGTGTGTTTTGAATATGATCTACATTTTAAATTCTCCCTGAGTTTCAGATGTTTGGAGCCTGTATGCATTATGCATGCTCCAGAGGCTACGGTAACATGTGTAAGTCACCCTGCGAGACCGTCCTGACTCCATGAATTAATTAAGCCTATGATGACAGTCCCATCAGGGCTTGTGTGCATTTTTAGGAAACCTGTTGGTATTCGGCGTGGGCCGTTTCGTGAATGGAATCGACCAGTAAAATGGACAAGAAAGCTTTTCATGCCTTTGATCTTGTCTAGGCTTCAAAGGGTTGACAGAGAGCAGCGTTACTCTCGCTAGAGAGTCCTGTAATCCACACAAACACACACGCGCGCGCTCGCGCAGACAGACGCATTGTCAGTGCGGCCCCTCACAATGGCACAGTGTAAAATAATCCAGTCTTCTCCTGGGGGACACGCCTTTGACTAAAGATCGTTCCCTGACCTCTGGCTGCTATGGCAACAGTTGGGAAGTTCTTCTTTGTTGCGCTCGTCTCTTATTCTAAATGATGCATGGGTCAGGCTTTTCACAGCGAACCTCTGTTTATAGCTTACCTTCACTCCGTGTCTAATTGGTGTGAAATGTGCATTAAATTTAATTATAACTCTTAGTGTGCTGTGATGGACTTTTCGTATGTGTATTTGCTTTGTGACATATGAAGCTGCGCCTGGTCTCCCACTATTTTAAGTCGAGTTGACCTTTCCTGCGCTTCTAACAAGACTGCATCCGCTGAGCATGACTGCAGGACTGCACATTATGCAGAAAACGCTGCAGCCCATTTAACGTGAACAACAGGCAAATTAGATTGTGAAACGGATGGCCTGATTGAGCTCAATTGCTGATATTTAATTAACCGATCAAAGTTGCTGCCAGTTCTTCCAATAATCTGATTAATTAGCGGTGTTTTATGCAGGAAACACAATCAGAGGTGAAGGGCAGGTACATGTGATTCATCTCAGTAGTGACTCTGACACAGTACCGTTATCCTTGACATTGTGATTTGATGTTATGTTAAGATTTCTCTTTAAAGAAGTATCTTGAACTCACAAAGAGAGCATTTAGTTGATCAAGAATGCAGTGAAATTGTGGTACAGTATTTTATGATGCTGTATTTTAAAATGTAATTGCTTCTTTTACTGCAGTGTTCAGTGTCACATGATCTTCCAGAAAATATTCTCTATTGCATGTGCTTTTTTGAAAAAGAGTTCATTTGAAATCATTCTGTAATGGTAAAACAAGGTATTAAGGTATATAAGTGAACATACAAAAAGAGTAAAATATATTAGAATATATTAACGCGTGTGTGTGTGTGTGTGTGTACATGTATCTATGTAATATATGTGCATACATATACATATGGGATGGGAAAGTGTTTAAAATGAGAGTTCAAATATTCTTAACACTTTACAATAAAGTGTCATTAGTTAACATTAGTGAATGTATCAACTAACATTAACAAGCATGAGCAGTACATTACAGCATTTATTCATCTTTGTTAATGTTGTTAACTAATGCTAACAAACACAACTACTGAACCTTATAGTAAAATGTCACCCTTTGTTTTTGCACTGGTTATCCAGAAATTGCCCACCTTCACGTTTTAGAAATTACTTTAGTTGTTTAAGTTCATTTTCAGTTGCTGTTGCACAGATTCTTTTCAAATTACATTGACAGGGAAAACATATCAATAGATGTAGCAGTCTTTGCAGCAGAACTGAGAATGCAGTGTGAATTGCCTTTGTATGTGTTTGTTTTTGTTTACAGAATGACTACTTTAGCCTTTCTTATGCTTATTCTTATTTCTTATGCTCCCTCTCGCACACACGCAGTGGAAGTAACTCTCTCGTACTCATGCTCAACCATCAGACTATCTGTATCTGTAGTTCAGTGCCATCTAGTGGAGTTTACGCGACTTCAGCGCATGGCCAGAACTTTTCTTTTGTTTCCTTCTAATGAATGTTAGATATCTCTTTATCTTTCAGATTTCATTTATTATTATTGTACTTTCTTTTATTAGTAGTTTTTTTTATTTACACATTAACATTATTTGGATACTGAAAGTGTAAATGATCATATATATATATATATATGTACAATCATTTTTTTGGTAAATGACAGCAAGCCATTATATATTTAGTAAAGCAGATTGAGTGTACTGCGAACACAAACACTGTCTGTGTGTTTAATAGACAGGCAGTTAAACCTTTGACGCAGCACCATGTGTTTGCTGTGCTGTCACATATAGATTGCTAATGCTCAAACTATCCTGTTACACGTTCGAGTGCGTGTGTGCATGTGTGTGTGTGATTTTCATGTGTGTGTTGGCGGGATGGCCTCTCTGTACGGGCCCAGAGCGGCAGCTCTCTGCACCAGCTGGGGGGCTGGAGGAGCACCAGGAGGGCAAGCTGTGTGCAGCTGGCGGACTGAAATCTGTGCAGGCCTCATGGGAGCTCGGGCTCCCTGGGCACCCTAGTCTAACCCCCCCCACCCCCCAGCCGGCCTGACATCTCTCTGCTCCGATGCCGCCCATTGTCTGATGCCTCCATCAAGCAACAGTCTGCAGCAGGCATCTGCACTCACTTAAACAGACAAAACGGCCTTGAGGAAGTTTGGCTGAGGTGCATACCGTTTCATCCGCCGTCTCCATTTTGCATAATGCATAGTAACTAAAAAGGTGTCATTTGAGGAGAAACCAAAATTGCAAAGGGGCGCTATGTTCTGTATGTTGTATGTAGTTTAAGTAGCAGATGTTGGACAGTTGCTGGTTAAGTGTGATGCATAGGATATCCAGTCGGTCATTTACAACTATCACACTATCCATAGTTCATCAGACGGTGAAGCCCAGGTGTTCACAGCCATGCATGTAGTCTCTGTTACACACATGCTCTTAGAGGTATCATGCAGCAGGGGTTTGTCAGGGTTGCTCCATGTGCACAAACAGTAGGCACTCCTTCCTGCTTCGGTCTAATGACACTAATTCAGGTTAAGTGGATTGTCTTGAGTCAGCCCTGGATTGCATCTAAGTTGTCTGAGAGCCTCGTGTCGAGTCCACGGCTGCAGCGCCACTGGCTCACCCTGTTGCCCTCCCTTAGGACGCACAGAGGACACACGCACTAATGCCTGCAGTGAAAGACAGACTTCAAGTGCTGATTTTCATTTTAGTATATTACATGATATGCTATTTTAATTGCATACCATTACAAGTGTGTTAATTGTATATTAACAGCCATTACATGCAGAAAAGCATGAAAATAAGATAATAAAGATCTTATAATATAATATACTTGATTTAAATTAGTTGCAGATAGCATGTCGTTTTTCAGCATCTTGCGGTCTCAGACTGCCACTGTTGGCATTGTAAGGTGCAAAAGCTGAACAGTGCATCTTTGTACTTTATTTACCCCTGAACGGTACATATTAAAGAATGTGTTAGTACCTTTTAAAGGGGAAGTGCCCTTTTTTGGAAAGTATAAGCCTGCTAAATGCTGCTAATCCGCTGTAAATTCAACGCTCCATCAGCATTTACATGAATTTACACTGATAACAGCATGGGACTCTATAAAAACACTGCAAAAATACTTTTCTAGCTTAGAATTTAGCTTTTGCTTTTAGCCAAAAAAGCAAAAGTATTTTCTAGATAAGTCAAAAAAAAAATGAAGTGAGTTTTTGCTAAGAACAAACCAAAAAAAATCTTCCAGTGGGGTAAGCTAAATTATTTTATTTCAAACAGAAAACAAGGTTCATTTTGACTATAATTTTTACTTGTCTAGAAAATCCTTCTTGGTTCTTGATATTTGGGCTGAAAACAAGACAAAAAAAAAATCTAATATAGAAAGGTATTTTTTTGCACTGAAGAAGTGTATTTGCATGTTGAGTGAATATATTGTTGGGAATAATTCACAGTTGGTGGATGTAGCATGGTCATCTTATCCATCTCGTTTTTAAGGGGTTACTTTGGTGTCACTGAAGGGTAACGTCCCCTTGTTTACACTTTCTTTTGGTCGGTGTGATGGTGGTGAATCAGGCACCAATCTGTCTTGTTGTGTCTGGCTGTCTTAACAGGTGACATGACCTTCGTAAGGGGATCAGTGTTTACGTCTTTGCCGGCAATTCTGGCAAAAATACAGCAAATCCCCAGAGCGTCTCTAAGTATTGTCGCTTTTACTCCACTCCTCCCCACCTTGGCTAAGCCCTGAAATTGCATTTGACAACTTCACAGCTGCATCGCCTTCCAGTGGAGCTGATTAGCATGTCTGAGTCTGTCCTGGTGTTGGTCACGTTCGACCAAGTACAGTTACATAAAGGAACAGCTGAGTCATTTGAAAGTCAGTGACATTGTCCAGATCGGTCTCTGTAAAAGTCTCTCACTTTGTTCTGTCTCTCCCACAGACTGATGCTGAGTCTGTTTAGTTGTGGTTTACCCTTGGTTTTGCAAAGATAATGGCTGTTCAGCTGTGGGGATATGTCTGAGAATATGGTTTTATTACAATGAAGAACTGTTGAAATATTTCTTTACAGCTGTAAAGTGATCTTTACATAAGAAAAGCATGTATCTGTTGTTACATTGTTGTTACAGTAATTTTAATACATTTATGTTTATGTACTGAGTAATAGTAATCATCAACTTTATATTAGGTTTAGGATTAGAGTTTGTTTTAGGGTTATTAATTATTAGTACTATACTAAATACATGTGACGTAACAAAATATGTAAAATATTTTACCTAAATAAAACACCTTAAAATATTTTCATTTTTTACTGTTATTACTAAAGTAAGCACTTATGCTCAATATTTATTATATTTATGTAAATAATTCCATTATAAAATAGTATAAAATTCTGTTTATACTTTTTTTATATATATACAAAACTAATAAAAATCTAAAATAAAATATATACTATTTTAATATATTTTTTAAAAACTTTGTTACTACTGTATACGTTTAATATTTTTTGTATAATTGAAAATTATGTTCTAAAAATATCTTTTTTTTTTATTATTTACTATTATCGTTTTATTTGTAAAACAATGTTATTTTTAAGTTCAAACTAATTATCCACCATTTTAATATTTATTCTGTATGTTTTATAATGCAAAATTTTCTGCTACAACCAACACATGCTTAATATATCACATGTGTTTAAAAAAAAATAACGCTAAATTAATTAAGTTTTATATTTTTATTGTCAGATGCACAATACAATATTTAAACGTTGATGGAAATGCTTATGGCCTTTAAGAAAAAAGGCTTCTCCTGCGATGTGTGGACAGATGAAACCACTGAGTGCCAAACATATATTAATATCTTTAAAAAAGTCCACAGGGTTGAAAGTAGCCGTAGTTGAGCCATCATTCAATCATATCACTCACAGAGGTCATATTAGTGAATGAACATCTGCAGCATAAAAGTGCTGCAGTTCTAAGCACCAGACCACGGGTCAAACAAGAAGCAATACTTCTGACAATAGTTTCTCCAAGCAACTGTTTGCTGCGAGCGTGTGTGTGTATGAATGAGTCAGAGTGAGTGTGTCCATGCTGTGTCCGTCTCTGCCAAACTGACAAAGTGACTCCAGCCGCTCTCCTTCGGCAAGCTGCTGCGGTACATGGTGAACAAAACACACCAATCTCCACGAACGGCCAGCTCTCCCTCCCTCGCATTCTCCATTCGTACCGCACCACCTAATGCTGCCCACGTCTCCGACCACGCGCCGGGGCCCAGGCTGCGCTGTAGCGGCTGTGGGCGCTCGTGCCCAGGCGAGCTGGTGCCGCTTGGAGTGCCCGGCGTGTGCTGGAACGCGACAGCCCGCTGGTCCCAGGGCACCCATCACATGCCCATCTTTAAGCCATCTGCAAAGTAGAGCAGTTCCCGCCAAAGCATTAAATTAAATCCTTGTTTGGGCTGATTAACAAATGGCCTTGTTTTTTTGTGTTCCGTCGGCTTGTTTTTTCCTCCTGTCCTGCTGAAGCTCCATCACGTCGGAACGAGCGTGGCAGAGGCAGCGAGCCTTCAGGAAGTCTCAGGAGTGGCTGGGATGTTTTGGGGGGAAGTTTGCTCAGGATCGCGTCTGTCTCGAAAGTGGCCCGTCCAATTCTCTGTCCCACAGCCATCAGGCTGTCACAGACCACAGACAAATGAACAATTAATCTGGGCTTGTAATTGAATGGCACCCGGTATGATATTTTAATTGTTCAATTGGAGCTGTTTGGATCTCGGAACTTAATTGGAATGGGGCGGCAGGGACTTTGGATGTCCTGTTGCATATTTGTCAGCGATCGCTCAGGTACAACCTGCAAGCTTTTTAGTCAGAAAGATGGCATCGCCGTGCATTATTATTATTTTTTTTAAATGAATGAACTGCATCGATCAATCGCTAATCTAAACTGCATATCTAAAGGTGTTCACGACTCTGGTGATTGGTAATAATACTAACCGATAGGACTGTTCACTTTGACCAAACACTCTGGAAACTTGACGGTTGAAGCATCACTGGCGCCTGCCAGACCAACTGTCCGCCTACTGTTTTGGATCTAAAGAAACAAATTTCACGATTGAGAAGCCAGTAAAAATGGTTTGATGAAACAGCACTGGCTGGGTTCGAGCGACATTTGCTTTTAGTCACGCAGCCCCTTCTGTTCAACCCCTGGCTCTGTCAGCGGTACAGTGATTGTACTCTATGTGGTTAACAAGACACCATGGCTGATCCAGGATCAGATCGTTGATTAAACTCTTTGCTTTGCGCTTGTCCATAACTGATCCACAAATAACAAGAATAATGCTCACTTTAGACAAGACAAAAGCGTCTGTATTATTATATTATGTTATTACATTAAGCTTACAGCATTCTCCAGTATTCCACCACAATAAAAGCGTGAGGGTTTTACTGAGGGATTCACCATATATATTAGCATTCCTGCAATATAAAATAAAATAATGATAATTAACAGTTTTTTTACTTTACAAGACAATAGCTATTTACAACAATAATATATTCAAATATTTTATTTTATAAAAAATAAAATAAAAAAATATGCAGAATTTTACCTGCATGTCCTGTGAAGTTTAACCAACATCTTGCAAAATGTGTCATTACTTTATTAAAATATTAACTTAGAAATTGTTTCCAGAAAATATTTTGCATCCAAGGGGACCAAAAAAGGAACCCATGTATTATGTTATTATTATTTGAATTAATGTTGTTAATTTTTATATTATTATTTGGAGTTTTTTTAGAGAAACATTAGAGACTGGTCATTGAATGACGACATGTTGCAGGCTGGATTTGACCCTACATTTACCATTTGAGCATCACATTTTATGTGTTCTTTATAAGTCATGGAAATTAAGCTGAATGCTGTCTTTGAAAAATCAAAAAGCTCAACTAAAGTTTAATCTGTAGAGAAAAAACATTGGTCAGTGATAGACGGTCGTCATAGCAATCATGCATAAATTTATCTCTGTGTCGACTCACAGCCCACTTTTATCTTTCGTCCGTTTTCCCTTCTTTTTTTGGTACCTTTTTATTGGAAGGCGGATGCCTCTGTTCAGCTGTTCCCTCCTACCCAGCGATTCCTCTTCCTCATTGAGGCATACCGGCGAAGACCTCCGTCTCCTCAAATTAACATGAGCAGGTGTTTTTCTCTGATGTGTTAATTAGGAGAAGCTGGTGTCATTATGCTTTAAGTGGATGTTACAAATAGAACATGTTGTTTATTTTCTCTTCTGCTGAAAAAAAGTGATCAGAGCTGTCACGAGGCTCATGTGTCACTTAGAGAAGATCGTGGCTAATTACCAGGAGTTCAGAATCAGAAACTACATGTCTGTGGATTCTCCTGCGTCTGCGCTTGAACGAATACCAGATTGTCTATCTTAATAAATATGATCAGCTAGAACAGATTTAAACAGTTGAGTCCTGAGGTTAGATTGTGTAGTGCGATAGCTTAAACAAAGACTAAAATAGGATACGGTTGTGTTTTCTGTTTTGATAAACTTTTAAAAGATTTTTTAATTAGCATTTAGATTTGCTTATTTACTCTTTTCATTTTTTTCCGCACACAGTTATTTTAGGGTTTCAGAAGGCTTGTAATATAGCATATAGCATATATGTTGGACTGCTTTTGCATTGATAGTCTTGAATGAGAAAGGGAACAAAATAATGATCTATATGACAAAAATTGTAGTTAGTAACATAATCCATTACATTACATTATACCTTATAGATAATATAATAAGGCTAGTTTTTGATGACTAAAATAGGATTTAAATAGGATAATCTTGTATCACATTAATATCAAATGTTAAAAAAAAGATTCATGAATAATTAATTAAATCATAAAAAAGTTAAATTAAAATAAATCATTTTAAATCCAAATCAAATATTTTATTTGTTTGCCAGCAGATGTGACCAAAATAAAACCGTAAACAAGCAGAAAACTTTAATTATTAAAATATTAATTTTGAAATCTCGGGGAGACTTGATGTAGATATATTAAGCGAAAGAGGTGATAAGAAATATGTAAATGAAAAATAATGTGAATTTGAATGTGTTTGAAAGACAAAAGACATTATATAACTGAGTGATAATTTAAATGAAGTTATAACCAATTTCGAGAGAAAGCGCGGTTGAAACACAACCCAGCTGTTAGCAATCAGCTAATGA
>JAUCNO010001053.1:8616832-8629416 GCA_032353835.1 Enteromius viviparus
GAAACTCACATGAATGAATGGTAATGGTACTTTCAGATCCTCATTTTTTTTACTAGAAATGAAACATACATCAGACATTTATATCTTCATCTTCATTTTATACAGTATTTTATAGTAATTTATAAATCAGCAACAGTAAACTTCCAAAATGTGCTGAATGTTTAAGCTGGGTGCTAAAATTGGCTAGATTATGATGTTAACATATACCACTGTAAACTTGTAGTACTGTGCTGTACCACATACTGTAGTCCTACTGTCTAGTTCAGTCTGCTTCTGTGAAACAGTGAGAAACTGTTAGCTTCGCTCAGATGAATCCATCATTATTAAACTAACACATGCTCAAAAACATGAATGCACCACTGATTCTACACAACAGATGTTGTGCTGCACGACAAATGAAAACTCAATGGAGGGAGACACTATTCTCAGAGAGGGGCGGCTTCCCCACTCATGTTAGATTATACTGTCACCTAGTGAGAACGGCCTTGTGAATTACTCAGATGGTCAGGCCTGATGTCTTCAATAAAGTAAAAAGGTCACATTTCAGTTTACATTTGTAACTGAACCATGCGTTTGTACAGAGCGTCTCAAATGTGTTCTAAATGGATGAACCCTTTTTTTTTTTTTTTTTTTAATAAGTGGCTTTTTTAGAAACATGGCTTTGTGTGTTTTCAAAGGGATGAGTGGGCAGAGGCGATCCAGATGGTAGCAGATAAACTCCAAAGACAGGAAGAGGAACGTCTCCAGTGTAGTCCCACCTCACAGATAGACAACATGGGAGAGGAGGAGATGGACACATCTATCAGCCATCACAAACGCAAGGTGCCATCAAATACACATTTTGACGTGCTGCTGACATCTGGCAAAAAATTTACTTACCCTCAAGGCCACCCAAGTGTGTATGCATTAAGTAAATGTAGCATTAAGACACTTAAATGGATCCTCTGCGATGAATGGGTGCCGTCAGAATGAGAGTCCAAACAGCTGATAAATAATAATCACCAAGTATTCAAGTCCATCAATTAATCTGTGTGTTCTAATGAAGACATCCATCATCCCTTCTGGCCAAAATATGACTCCGTAATCTGTAATAACACTTCCGCCAGTCACTTTTGGTAATTTTTCTGCAGATTTTACTTATGATGAACTAAGCAGAAAAGATAATGTAAATGCACAATAAACATGATTTATTTGCTAAAGAAGCAATATGAAGTTTATAAATATAAAACTTTCAGTCATTGTTCAATTTCAGGTGATTTAAGCAGTTTGTAGCTGCTCCTTATAGTTGGAGTTCTAAATTTGATACCCTCCTCATGTAAATTGGATCTCATGAAAATCAAGATTTGTTCTGGCAGGCTCATAAATAACCATTTATTCGTGAAATACTCGATGTAGTAACCTAGAAATCATTCCATTTTGTGTGTGGAGCAGCAGCAGAAGCGCTGTCAGTGTGAAAGCTCAGCGCACGCCTACAGCCGCAGATTCAGGATATATGAAACAAACCTTACCACTCAATTGCACAAAATTAGGAAACCCTCTCTCGATAATGTCTTTTAAGGTTGTGTATTTCTCGGAGTTTCATCATTTTTAAACAACAAGCTTATGTACAAACATGTCAGTGTGTTGGTGGCAGTGAAGTCTCCAAGCAGCAGGATTACATCCCCGCAGCAGAGATTCTGATCGAGTTACATTAACACTGCACTGTACTCTAGTAAGTTTGACAATTTATTTGTTTTTTTTTGTTTTTTTTTGCAGACAATGAATGACTTTGACTACTTAAAATTATTGGGAAAAGGCACTTTTGGAAAAGTCATTCTCGTTCGGGAGAAGGCCAGCGGGAAATATTATGCAATGAAAATTTTAAAGAAAGAGGTGATTATAGCCAAGGTAAGAATCACGAGGAATGCATTTGTATATTGTTTAGTTTTTTCATTCTGTATGTTATTTATTTAGGTTCAGATCTTAAAGTTGTATGCAATGACAGTTTAACGTGATTATAAAAGTGTCATACTTTTTTGAGAAGCTTTGTAATAAAATCCTCATTAAATCCACTTAGCACGTGTACTGTAAGCAAACCTGGTTTATCCTGAGAAAACACAATTCATGATCCACCTTCTCTTTCTTCCCGTAGGACGAAGTGGCCCACACGCTTACAGAAAGCAGAGTCCTAAAAAACACGAGACATCCTTTTTTAACCGTGAGTGCACATTTTATAATGAACTATCATTCCGAGTGGATTTAAAGAGACCTTAACGCTTCCCAGTGCTTTTGTATATATGATTGGCTTTTCCCTGGAGCCTCATTATAATGTAGAGAATAAACTGTAATAAATTAGCGGCCTAAATGTAGCTGTGCATCTGTTGAGAAGTCGCCAGTGAGAGGTAATTTTCTGACACTCCAGATGCTGTTGTATGCCAAGCAACATACACAGCAGGTTTAGCAAAACAATTTACCACTGTCAGTCAAGCTGGTGTTCCCTCGTAAACTTCACCTTCCCTCAAAGTTAGCATCAAGGCCCGCAAGAAAGAGCAAAGCTATTCAAAACGCTCCTTTCATTTTCACTCGAGACAAACGCTTCTCTCACCACATACGTTTTGATGAGTGTCTCTCACGTTGCGTTTGTTTTAGTTGTTTTTTTTGCTTTTGTTTTTCCTCTAATGGTGTATCCACCTGCTGTTTCAGTCTTTGAAGTACTCGTTCCAAACAAAAGACCGCCTATGCTTCGTGATGGAGTATGTCAATGGAGGAGAGGTACGTGTGTGTCTGCATTTGTGTTTTGTGCGTCTGTCTTTTCGTCTGTGTTGGCAGACAGTCTATTTCTGTAGTAATGCCGTCACTAATATCTACTTACTCACTATGAGGCTGTGCTGAGCTTAAAATGTTAATCTGTTATCAGGGAAAAGTTAAGTGCGAGATCATATCTTGTGATGCGGTTTGAAGAGAGAAAGTTTTAGAGCTAGCAAAAGTATTATCCAATTGTATTAACAGCCTATAACTAGATTTTAGTGTCTATTATGGCCGAACCAATGTATGTTTATAAATAATAATAATAATTGCTGTTATTGTTTAATTCAGATGTTTTGCTACCTAAATGGATAAAACATAAAATGAATAACAGCAATAATATTTTTTATTTTATTTTTTGCAATGTAAAATCTTTAGAAATTTATTATTATATGCACTTTTTTGGGGGAACCTAAATTCATAAAAAATGTTATTAAATCAGTAACAACACATATTTTGTATTCCATTATTTTTTGCATTACTTTATGATTGTTTTGCGATCTTCATGGTTAGACATGTATTATTATTACTTTATGTACATTTATTTTGCAACCTAAATGGAAAAAAAAAGCAATATTAAATCAATAGCACCTTTTTTATTTATTAATTATCTATTTTATGCATTACCTTACATTATTTGTTTTGGTCTGAATGATTATTATTATTTTATGCGCATTTCTTTTAACCTGAACCTAAATATAAAGAAAAAAAAAATTAAAATGGCAATTAAAAAAATAGCAAGAATTATTATTATTTTAAATTAATTTCATTACTTTATGCAAAGTTGTTTTGTTATCTACATGGTTAACTTATATTATTTATTTTTCATTTACAGTATTCATGATGCTTATATTCAAAGCAATTTATAAATGTATTGCGATTGTAAATGTATGTAGCGTCAAATTTCACTTGAAAATGAATGGCTGTGAGGTAGAGTTAGAGAAATGATGCAAACAAGGGAGAAAGTTTTCCCCTGTGAATTCAGTTTGCTGTTGATTGTAATATCAAGCAGACTTGATATTAAACAAGCAATTTATTGTAGAAAAAGTGCATATTGTTAAACAAATGCCAGTCAAACCACTATAACCAGTAGCAGTTTGAAAAGTTTTGTGTTGTGAGTTTCGTTGACCGCTTTGACAGAGTCACTCAGTCGATATGGCAGAGCGCAGGATTCCATCTTGAGGGGCTCAAGTTTTGATAAATGAAATTCCACCACCAACGGTGCTGTTTAATCAGAGAGGCGGCAATCTCACTCTCATTCCCTCAGCCTGCAATGTCACCTGCTCCCCCTGCCTGGTCCAGCCAGAGCCTCTAACCTCCACACGCTGCGCAGAGCCTATCAGTCTCTCCCCTTTCAGCCTCGCCACATTCACAGCTGCCAGTGCTCTGATGAAGGCACACCTGTCCTCGGCCACCCCCTCCTCTGGCTGATCAGCGGAGCCGTTAGCTCTCCCCGGACAGCCATATTCAAACATCCCACAGCAATTAATAGACAGACTCTCCTCGCTGGGCTTCTGGGTAATTTCTATAAGCCAGGTTCAAGTGGAGCCGAGGGCCAGACAGTTGACAGAAACCCTTGACATCTGACTCGGGAGGGAAGAGGAAGAGCAGGGCACTCTATAAAAACTACAGCATTTTGAGATGATTGCCGGGGACGGGGCGCTCCTGCCACTTTAATGGAGCGTTAGCCCGTGAGCACACAGCGCTGCCTTTAACAAGATTGGTGTATTGATTAAAATGCTGATTTAACAGGCCGCGCCGGCCTGTCTCTGGAAAGCCGGGGATGATGTGCCAGCTGCTGTCTGGGTTCGCTGGGCGTCCTCCGAGGGCCTCGCCATCTATCATCTCAATATGGCGATGTGAGGCAGTTTGTGTTGTGTTAATTTCCTCCAATAAATCAGTAATTATTGCAATCCTGTCCCTGCTGTTTACCCTGCAGCTGTTTTTCCATTTGTCGAGAGAACGGGTGTTCTCCGAGGACCGCACGCGCTTCTACGGCGCCGAGATCGTTTCCGCCCTCGACTACCTGCACTCTGCCAAGATCGTGTACCGGGATCTCAAGGTAAACAGAAAAAGGGGGAAAGAATTCATATATTTAGAGAGAAGGTTTTGTTCTGTCGCGATGCCTTTATCCGAGTTTATGTCATGGGACGCCGAAAATGTAATTAAAAGCTCTAGAGTTTGGGGCTTTTTTTCTTTGGTTTTTGGAAACATCAAACTCTGGCGGCTGTGGATGATGACACAGTGTTTTGCTCGCAGCCTTGGACCAAGCCAGTTGTGGAAGTGCCAAGAAACTTGGACAAACAGCTTAGCCATTAAAATTAAAAGGTTAAATTAATGTGGCTTGAAGTTTCTTTTCACTTCCAGTGAATGAATATATTATCTGTGTAGTTGCATACTTTGTTTTTAGACAATATTAATATCATGAATTAAAAATACAACACTTTACATTTGGGTTATCAGTTCATAATCAGGGATTCAAGAAGCCATACAGTATGTGTTCAATGTATTATGAAGATGCTTTAATAAACGAAAAGGACAATGCACTTTTATGTCCATCATATAAATATAATGAATCCAGTCGATTCAAAGTGGGATACAAAAAGAGCTAAGTTTTGTCCAAGTACTGTGTTTGTTGTTTGGAGAAGTTAACAAATGCACACTCTTTTCTTTTCTGTCCAGCTGGAGAACTTGATGCTTGATAAAGATGGTCACATCAAAATTACAGACTTTGGCCTCTGCAAGGAAGGAATCACTGATGCTGCTACCATGAAGACCTTCTGTGGGACGCCAGAGTATCTGGCACCAGAGGTAAAGAAACCCCTGATCATTAACAAAACCTGCAACTATCCCAAAACCTGTCAGAGGTAATCAGTGGAGCATATGCAGGAGACCATGAACATTTAAATGACAAATTTTTGATTTCAGATCATACCATGAGTCTAGTTATGGCTTGAATGATTAAATGGTCCCTTTAAAAATATTTAGTTACAGCTGTCATGACACTGAGTGCCTTGCATGCAAATTTGAAGTAATATTTTACAATACAAGTGCAACCACTTGCTTTCCATGTGATTTAGAGCAAAAAAAGAAACACTATAATAATAATAATAATAACAATTAAGCTCTTAAACAGTGATTTAACCGGCTTGCACAGCTTGTTTGGTTAACCTGTTAAACATACAGTAATGATCAGGAGCTTCCTACAGTACACTGAGGATCTTCTCATTTCTGTGAAGCCTCTATAAAATAAATTATTCAAATGTTCCTAATGTATTCACATTGACAAATGTAATACAATCTGGTGTATGTTTTTAAAATTAATTAATACAGTGATTACAAATAATGCAATAATTGTCATATAAGTCTGGTTATGATTATTTAAAAGATTTCTAATAGATTTTATAATCAGTTTAACTATTTTTTTAACAAATACATAAACAAATGATGAAAATCGCTGTAAATAAAATGCTATGAATACATATAAATGCATCTGTTATGCTCGCCAAGCCTGCATTGATTTGAAAAAAAAAAAAAATCAGTAATATTGTGTAATGATATGTTTTGATATAATATCAAATTTAATTTATTCCTATCATTCTAAGATCCTGATTTATTATAAATATCAGTTTTAATCAATTTAATGCAGAATAAATGTATTCATTCGTTTCATTTTTCTGACTCCAAATGTTTGAATGGCAGCGTATTAATCTATATTTAATCTATTGTTTTCCATTATGTGTACAGGCTTCATAGAAAGATATTTATACCAGTAATATAAATGCAGTCTTTTAAACCAGAGCACGGATCATGTATTTTAAATAGCACAAGTAATTATCACTTTTATTTTCTTTGAACAGTAGTTTGCTGTTCAACCTTCTGTCCAACCAGAGGTGTGCACGGTGCCCAGATTGCAGTGGCTAAATCCATATTTATAGACAGGAGGAGGGAGCGGGCAGGGGGGCGGCAGCGGGAGTGAAGGAGGGGGGATATAGATTCCACTCGAAAAAGTACGGAAGACAATTTGGCGCAACATTTTGTTTTGCTCAGCCTGGCCGCTGTGCCAGGAGATGATTTGAGTGTTGGTTATTTTTCACAAGAGTATGTGATTGCACAAAAAAGTACATGCTAAACAGAGGCAGATGGTGGCAGATGGGGAAGGTTGGAAGAAGGTGGCTGGGAAACCTGGAAATCTATACTGCCGTACTGGTGTAAAAATAACAGAGCACAGCCTGAGCCAAGTTCTGGAGATGCAAAGTAGAGGGGGATTAGAGAGAGAGAGAGAGAGAAAGAAGAAAGAGAGAGAGTGTGAAAGATATTTCGAGAAAAAAAAAGAAAAAGATTTTCTTTTAGGGTTACAGAAGTGAAATTGGAATAGTTTCGTTGAATCTGGCCCTCACCAAATGTTTTAAGTGCTAATGAGAATAAATGAAGATACATTTACAGAAATACTTCTCTAATAACAGTTCGCTTTCACAAGCTGGATGTTATCTGTCATTGAGTTCTCATCTGTCACATCTTTAGCATTTAGTAATTGCAGTGTTTCTACAGTATGTTTGCAACCAATAAGACACATTATCGCTGGTTTCCAGGTGTGATTCCGAGCATGTTAGCTTTTTGTAAATGAGCCTACAGTGCATGAGTTTTTCAGCGTGCAGGTGTGGCTAGCGTTCGTCTTCTTGAAGGATGCGTACAGGTGCTTAGCAGCAGGTAAGCGTGCGTGTTTACAGTACGTGCGCGCATATATTTGTATGCACTTTGCACAGCCCTATCTGTGTGCATGTGCGCAAGCATCCTCGTGTAGTCCGGCCAAAGTGGGATAAGCTCATGGAGGCTGTCTGTTCCACTGCCCTGCTGGGGAACTGGGCTGGTGGAGCCACAGGCTCTCTGTCCCATCCCTCCCCGGCCAGCCTTGCCAAGGGCCCAGTCCTGGGAGCAGCAGCCCTGCCACATGGCTGTCCGAGCAGGGGCCTGTTCCTCCCCTGCGGCCGCTCCTCCTCGCCTGTGGCTCTGGAACAGGGAGACCCCAACTGGCTCTGTGTGCATTAATCGCATCCCCGCCTGCAGCCGAGCTGCTCACGTACACTCCCAGGACAAACAGCACAATCCACCCATACATGCCGCGCACACACATGAACGGTGTCCTCGTCTTCGCTGACGCTCCTGTTTGCTTCCAGAACACACAGTCCTGTCCGGTCCTGGACTTAGATGTGCAAAAACACACATTCTGTCCATGTAATTTGAATACATGTTCACTCTCTGATTATTTAAATCACAACACTCATTAACTACTGCGATAAAAATGATGTTTCTTTTTAAGAAAGAATAGTGTTTAGTGATTCATTTTAGATGACACGTCTCTGTATGAAGCAGCTGCAAAAGATAACCATGTTCAGTAAATAATACAATTAATAAATCATATAGTTCATATCAGTGAGGCAAGTAGTACCGTTCAGCACATTTAATATGACATGTATTCATTCTGTCAAATAATATACAAAAGGTGTTGGGTAGGATTAGGAATGAAGAATATGGTCATGCACAATAAACAAGTACTAATAAAAAGCAAAGGTTGATAATAGGCATGCTAATAAGCAACTAGTTAATAGTGAAAATTGGTCCGCTATATGAAAGGGTTACCAAACTAACATTACAAAATAAAATAATATTACAGTTAAAAAGGACTGTTGAATATATTTTAATTTGTAATGTATTTCTGTGATTCAAAGCTGATTTTCTGCAGCCATTACTTAAGTCTTTAGTGTCACATGATCAATCTGAAGTCATTATAATATGTTGATTTGGTACTTTTTATATTATTTGACTTTTATAGAAACTGATAAATAGAAAGTTAAAAACAGCATTTATTTGAAATAGATGTATTTTTTAACATTATAAATAAATGTCTCTTTTTGTCAATTTATTTTCCTTGCGGAGTAAAAATCGAAATAATAATAATAATAAAAAACTTAATAATTAAAACATTTGAATGATTTGCTCTAACATTGGAGTAGTTACATACACCCGGTCAATCTCTTTGTAAGGAGGTTGTTAGCCCTGCGTTCACATATGGACATTGACATCGTCCTCCCTAATCAGAAGGAGTAATGAATGCTGCTGTTGACTCATGCAGGTTTGCCTGTTTTTAAAGTTCAGAGAGGAGACATCATTATAACACCACTCTGAGCATATGCTTAACTGGCTCTGTGCCAGCCAGCCTTGTCATTAGTCAGACGTATTAATCACGACTCTCCGCTCTGAAAAGCTCCTCTACATTGAACGCTAACTCTAGCTGCCTTGTTTCTGTAATATAGACTCATAAGAGTTACCAGTAAGGTGTGCGAGCATCCTCGGTAATTGGGGCCCGGGATGCTTGCCCAAAACCACAGCTTTGATCCAACGATATCACGCTTTTAGGATTGTGCTTCTAGGTTCCAAACTGTATCCTGTGCTGGATCTTTGACCTTATGCGCCGGTGCAGAATGAATGTTTAGACGCTTTTATCAGTCTAGCACCGATGGGCCGAAGAGACGGAGCTGGCTCACGCTGACATGGGTTTGGGGATGAGAAGCACTACAATAAGTGTGTGAAGTGCTGCCATTATCAGCTACTGATATTCATATATTAGCACTGATGTTCATGACTGCCATTTGTTTAGGAACTCTTAGCTGCGATGACTCTTATGGAGATGACATTGATTCAGTGTTGTGTTACACAGGAGCAACTTACTCTGAAATACATTTGCCAGGCTCTTCATAGGATTGCGCATCATTGGAATTGAATTGAGATTGCCTTTTAAACTACAGATCAATTCCTGAATTTGTAGTGAGGTAGTGAAAAGTTTTCATTTAAATTTAAGTGACATGTATGACTAATTTTAAGTAGAAAAGTGGCGTTTGTCAAGACAACCTTTGTCTGAAGATATATAGGCATTATGAATGGATAGATGATAGAAGGTTAAATTGATGGATAGATGGATACAAGTATGGATGAATGGAGAGATTGTTGGATGGATCTATAGCTCTATAGAGTTGTTTTTGTAAAGTCTACCTGCACTTGTACAAGTTTTTTTTTTTTTGGTTGCTCATGAATTCTTTTGTGCATGATTGTTTTGATATGTGTGTTTGTTTTCAGGTGCTGGAGGACAATGATTATGGCCGTGCGGTGGACTGGTGGGGTCTCGGGGTGGTCATGTATGAGATGATGTGTGGCCGACTGCCTTTCTACAATCAGGACCATGAGAAGCTCTTTGAGCTTATCCTAATGGAGGACATTAAGTTCCCCAGGACCCTCTCTGCTGATGCCAAGTCCCTACTGTCAGGCCTGCTCTTCAAAGATCCCAATAAGAGGTCAGTCACAACATTTTTGCTCTCTATATTACATTACATTGCAGTTGGTCTTTCTTAGAGTACTTATTTAGACAGGAACTAACTGCTCTAAGATCATAAGTTGTCTTGTGACTAAATACACGTTGCTTTCTGTCAGACTTGGTGGAGGTCCGGATGATGCTAAAGAAATTATGCGACATAGCTTCTTTGCTGGAATTGACTGGCAGGGTGTCTATGAGAAAAAGGTAATTTATGATGTCCTGCCTTCAACACTTTGTATGAAGATCCACTTAAATTTTTTTATGTTGACTCGAAACTGCATTTCTTAAAGTATCTGGAAAAGACTAGATCCATTGCCAACAAAGATCTCTACGATCAACTTTGCTTTTGAGAAATCTCTACATCATAGTTAAAACAGAATGTCTTTAAAAATACTTTTTTCTTGTAATTGTAAAAAGCTGCGTTTCCATCCCATTGCGCAAAACTGTGGCAATATTTGATAAAAGACGAAAAAACTTTTGCCTCTCCCAATAAGTCATAGCAACACATTTTGGGAAGATTTGAAAGATTTGGGATATATTTATACAAAGGAGACATATGCATCTATCTTTACAGCAGAAGCAAGGATAGATACCTAAAACATTTGCGCGGCGAGGCTGGAATAAACACGAGTATCAACCAAGTGACCATATCACGGCACCGCAGACGTTTGCAGTTTAAACTGTCTAAGCACTGATGGCAGGGAATGCCACTTACACTCGAGAATGAACATGTATTAAGTGTTTCTTGGAGGTTTTGATACATTTAAGAATGATTTTTACACATGCCATGTGACCTGTGAATGCGAAAAACCCATTTCCATTGCAGTTTTGCGAAATACTCGTTTTTCTATTTTTTTGCGAAATGTATGCATTTCCATTATACGTATTTTCAGTTCGCAATTATAATTTGCACAATTTGAAGGTTAACGGAAACACGGGCAATGTTTCACAACTACTTCTTAATATGTCATGATTTGAGTTTCCAGGTCAGAAAATCAATTGCTATTTTATAGATAATAAAATGGCCATTAACTTTATTTCAACCTCTTTCTATATGGATGCAACATATAATAAGTATAATATAATACATATAATATAACATATAATAAGTTTATTAGTCACAGATGCCATTGTAGAAAACTTTTTTTCACCATTTTATTATAATTTTTTTTTTAAGTTCGATTCACTTTTTTTTTGTTAAAACATTTTAATGAGGAAAAAAAAAACTATTCAAATTTGAGTAAAACTTTAGTGCAGACAACTAAAATACTTTTAATGGTACATGTTAAGACAGGGGTTACGTGCGACTCGATGCACTAATAGGTCACTGTTACTTGAACAGCCTTTACAAATAGCACAATGGTTGGCAGAGGAGGTGTGCTTCAGAGGTGTTAGATTGAGCCCTCCAGCTCACCATACTATATGCAGTGTCAGATCTGCACAAACAGGTGTTCTGGTTTTTTATCATCCCCCTTTCTTCCTTCCTCAGCTGATACCTCCCTTCAAGCCTCAGGTGTCGTCAGAGACGGATACCAGATATTTTGATGAAGAGTTCACAGCTCAGACGATTACAATAACCCCTCCTGAAAAATGTGAGTTTGTCTGTTGTTTATCTCTGCATACATTGACAATTCCGTGATGACACAAAGTGTATTAAAAAACAAGCATGATGTTTTGCTGACTTAATTATCTTCTCAATCATAAGGCATATGCTGTGTGCTAGATCATTTTTTGGCACAAATCTCGATCACCAGAAAACTGAAACGTTTTGATCACACACTGTTAGGTAAACCGAAGGTTTCTGAAGAAGTTGTCTAGTTCATCAATGAAGATATACTGTCATCTTTTGTGTTATCTTTTTTATGTCACACATAGACCCGGTCAGAATCTACAGACTTAATATACATTAGGATGTTAAACTGAGTTCCTGCACTCTTATACATGTAGCAGCAAGCATTTTCATTGTAACCAAAGTAATAATAATATAATTTAAAAGTTATACAATTTTAGCAATGTCTGAGATTTTTGCAGTCTACCATTTTGTAGTTCCATATATATATATATATATACAGAGGGTACTGAAAGTATTCAGACTTCCTTAAATTTTTTACTCTTTTTTATATTGCAGCTGTTGGCTAAAATAATTTAGTTTTTAAGTTTCCTCATTAATGTACACACAGCACCCCATATTGACAGAAAAACACAAAATTGTTGACACCTTTGCAGATTTATTAAAAAGAAAAACTGAAATATCACATGGTATTAAGTATTCAGACCCTTTGCTGTGACACTATTTAACTCAGGTGCTGTCCATTTCTTCTGATCATCCTTGAGATGGTTCTACACCTTCATTGGAGTCCAGCTGTGTTTGATTATACTGATTGGACTTGATTAGGAAAGCCACACACCTGTCTATATAAGACCTTACAGC
>JAUCNO010001053.1:8629516-8645212 GCA_032353835.1 Enteromius viviparus
TATTTTATTTTATTTTATTTTATTTTATTTTATTTTATTTTATTTTATTTTATTTTATTTTATTTTATTTTATTCAAGGTCTCCCTCCAGTACTTCTGTTATAATACAAATAAACTCAAAATGTGTTATAAATATAATATTTATTCAATGTTGTTTGATCTTAATGTTTAGTGTGTGTTGTGGCTTTTTTAACATTTTAATTAAGAAATGTATTAAAGGGATAGATCACTCAAAAATTGTCACTTACTTGCCCTCATGTCCTCTTTCTTATGTTGAAGATACAAGATATTTTAAAGAATACTGGTAATCAAACAGTCGATGGTCACTATTGACTTCTGTAGTATTTTTCCCTACTGTGGAAGTCAGTGAGGACAAACAACTCTTAGGTTCTTTAGAATAACATCATTTGTGTTCGTCATAGAGAAACCCATGCAGGTTTGGAACAAGGAGGATGAGTAAATGAATTTGGTTTTTGTGCAGGCTATCCTTTTAATACAACTACATTTAAATAATTAACAGACTAATAGGCCTCCCCTGGTTGAAAACCACTGTTTTTATAGGAGTCATTATCTTAAACAAGAAAATCAAGACAAATTATTTCAGAATGCAGAAATTAACTTAACATTTTTGTGACTGCTTCATTGAGAAGTTGTTAAATAAAAACAAAAAAAAAACAATAATTACCTGGATATTCTTCATAAATCCTAATTTTGTGCTCAACGAATGACAGTCTTTGAAATGACATGAAAGTGAATAAGTTATGATAGAATCTTAATTTTCAGGGCAACTGTCCTTTGAAGCATCTAACAGTGTGAGATCTTACATAACAGATCTTGCGACATTGCAGATCCCTGTTCAAAACGGGGCATTTTGTGTGCTGCTCTGTTTTTTTGGCCCTGGCTTCCTCTTAACCAGGTGACTTAGGCCACCTGGAATGGGTAGCAGCAATCTGTAAATGACACGATGCTTGATCCCGAGGGACATACTGGCTACCAAAAACTGGTGTATAAACACGCGCAAGCAGGCGCAAATTCACACTTGCACAGTGTGGAAATAGACACATTGTTAGTCCGGTACCCGTTCTATCCCTTCAATCCCTAGAGTGTGTGTGTGTGTGTGTGTGTTTTTTCTTTTCCTCCACTTCGTCTTTTGCCTCTTTTTTTGGGGGGGGGAAGCTTACCAGTAGCTACACCTCCCATAGTGCCTGGGGCTGAAAAACAACCATCTGAGTTCACCGCTGCTTGGAGACAGCGTTTCTTGGCACTAATTAGTCTCCCATAATGCACCAGGCCCATCAGTGTGATCAGTCCACCCTGCTTAGCAGTGGCCATGGGTCAGCCAAGTGCGGGGAGAAGGCAAACGGGGAACAGTTGTGATCTCTTAAGCTTCTGTTAAAGCCAGGTCCGGGCTCGGCTCGAACAGATCGGCACTGTCGCCCCTTGGTACATGAAGACTTTCATCTTGTCCCGCTTCCAGCAGGTCACGTGACCTGAAGGAGGCGGGGAGCTGTGTGGTGATGAATTGACATCTGTTTGAGTGACAGATCTGATGTTACGGTAACGGAGGGCTTTGGATGTTTTTTTTTTTTTCGTTATTACAAAGTTTTGAAGTTTACATCATCTCACTGTTTAGTGTATTTTATTGTTATTCTAAAAATCAAAAGACTGCAAAGGTTTGTGTGTGTGTATATATAATATAATATATACAGTATGAGAGTGAGTTAGTCTGTGTTTGGGTCATTGAAATGTCCTCAAAAAATTTTTTTTACATTTTATGATTAAATTACATTTTTACATATTTAATTTAATTTAATTTATAGTTAAATCTATTTTTTATTTATTTTTTTTTTTTTAATTGTATAAAATTTTATTCCCAGTACTTCTGTTATAATATAAATAAACTCAAAAGATGTTAATAATTTATCATATTTATTCAATGTTGTTTAATCTTAATGTTTACTGTGTTTTGTGGCTTTTTCTTCATTTTAATTAAGAAATATATTAAAGGGATAGATATATGTGGGCCGTAGGTGTGTTCTCAATTTAACAAAAAAATTACAATTAAAAAAATAAATTAAGTTTCAGAATAAATGTACATTTTTATTTATTTATTTATTTATTTATTTATTTATTTTTACATATTTTAGTTAGTTTATGTTTTAAATTTTGTAAACATCAATTATTTAATTACAAATTTACTTTTATGTTTATTAATTTCTTTGCAAACTTGCATCACTACCTGAATTCATTCAGAAGTTTGTTAATAAGCTATGAAGCAGGTTCTTCATTATAATATCAGAACAGCTGTATGCTATATGACATTTTACCTCGGGATATCCAAATTAGTTTTAGTTTAGAAACTAAAAACATCATAATAGAGATGTACTGTATTCAAGCCTTTGGATGCGTGAAATCAATTTTGAATGCATTTTTGAATAATTCAGTAGATGGGACAAAAAGAATGTGTCATTTCATTGATGTTCATTTCATACATATGGACCAATATACTGTGTATGTCCAGTTTCATTATTTAGCTTGGTGTGTGTGTGTGTGTGTGTAAATATTGTCTTAGTATACAATCGAAAGCTAGCTGCAGTGCTGAAGTACTGAATTGGTAATTTGCAGACTTGTGCCATCTTCCATTGATCCTCATTGATCTATTTTGTGTGAAAGGCCTATATGTGTGCATGTAATTCCTTTATTCTGAGAGCATGAATCATTCAGTCGATGTGTTATGGGGGATTCGAGGAGGGCGGGGGCGGTGCTAGCTGTTGAGGTCACAAGGCCTCGATTGAAAATCATCAATACCTGTGCATTGTATTCCTCAATATGCATCTGCTATTCCGTTTGATGCCGATTTTCTCAGTTGGAGCTCATTTGGTCAGCTGATGTGGCTGGCCGGCCGTCCTGTGATGAATAGGAGGGGTGCAGGACAAGGCCAGAGCTTGGGTTGACTCCCCAACGGCCTTCACGGCAGACGGGACACGTGTTCTCCACTGTGCATCTGTCAATAGCACTGCACTGTACTGCACGGTTCGTCTGCATTATTGACAGCTCTCTGCAACATAGAGAAAATCTGGTTTGTGGTAAGTGGAAGGATTGAGGGTCACACCGTCTGTTTGGGTGTTTAGTTCATGCTTTGGGCATTCAGCAAAGTACCCAATAAAGGTTTTAGTAGACTGAAAGCTAACTGCTGTTAAACAGCCATTCACACACACATACAGGTGTGTCGGTAAAAAGTTAAAGTAAAATTTTTAAGTTGTGGTTTAAGTTATGAAAAACGGTGAATAATAATTTCACATTTTTTTAATAAAATATAGGTTTTCCAAAACATTTATTTATTTTTTATTCTAAAACTAAGAAAATTTAAAAGCTGTGTTTTAAATTTGAAATTGATATCTCAAAAACTTGACTTTCAGTAAGATTCTATCTAAACATTAAGATTTTTGGTCTAAACATTAAATTGTTTATATAGCAAGTACCAAAACCTTTACCAAGTTAAAATTAAACAAAATTATTGTAACTAAGTGGAAAAGGCATAGGTTTTTAAACCATATTGCAAATGTTTAGTGATGATTTTGTTTTTATTTACAGTAACATTATCTTCATTTCAATATTAGTACTACAACTGAAACTAATTTAATTTGAACTCATTTTAATTTATTATTTAAGTTTTGTAAAAACTTCGAGTAAAAAATGTATATAAATATTAGATATATCTGAATGAATGTATTTATATATAAATAATATATAGGACACACATTATGAAAATGTACATTATATAAAATAAACATTAGGTAAATGTATTTATTATTATTATTATTTTTTTGAATGTGGTTAATCACGATTACAGCATCGTATTTATAAAAATGTGTATTTTAATAAACACAAATGATTTGAATCGTTTTACTTTTAGGTAATAACAACATTGACTTTAATGTGTTAAAGTGCTGACTGCAAAGGAGCTTTTCGTTGCTCAGTAGACTGAGCAAATATGCTTTCTTCAGTGTATGAGTTAGTGCCTTAAGATCAAAAGCACACATCTTTATGATCATCATGCTTATGAAGCACTTTTTCTGGATTCCCTTCATAGATTTGTATATGCAACTTTTAATGAAAGGTTATGACTAATGTCTTTAAATGAATCATTACGGTAAACAAACATTTAGCTGTGCAGTGAATTCACCTTTCAGATGACTTGAATCAGACCTTCCTTCCCCTAACCATCAAGACCATTTCCTGTGACTGTATTAGCCTATGATCTTGGAGAGCTGATGCAATTGGTTTTGGTGTTGAGTTTTATGACGCTGAAAATGAAAGGATCGTCTCGAGCTACCCAGATGGCCCTCTCGGTGTCCTCGCAGTTTCCACCCCGCAACGTCTCCTTTCTCTATTACTCTATTAAAGACAGACTGAGTTCATATTGGTGGATCTCTGCGCTCACGGTCTGGCCTGGCCGTTTGAAGTCCTCTTAAACCCCTTCTTAATAGCTGCTCTCGAAGGTGTTTCGGATTTATGTTGGCATAAATAAGAGGCAGAGACCGTTGCATCTCCCTTCATCGCAAAAACACGAGGCCAGGTTTCCTGCTCCAGGTTTTACAATTAAAACTGTGAAGTCACATCTTCGTTTACGACCATGTGTTTTTAGTACAACGTCGGAGATGAGACCCGAATCGGATTAACAAGATTGGTAAAAGTAAACAGATTAGCATGCACTCCATGCAAGAGGCGTGTTGCATTTTTGATGCGTGTTGCTAATGATATTCTGTCATTAAATAAGAATGCTTAGTCCGTAGTTGTCGGGATTCAGTATAACGCTTGATTTTCAGAGTTCAGGAGGTTTATTTATTACATTTTTAAAGCAGATTTGATGAAGTGTTATCCCACACCTGAATAGTAAACATCCATCAAGACGTTTGAGCTAATTAAACCCACCCCGCATCCTATTCAAATATAGATTACCCAGTATACCTTGGTGTCTTCTCACCATGGATCTCAGGTTTTAATTTGATAGCTTAGTGAATTAATTTGGCCCAGCCGTGTACAGCTGCGGAATACTCATGTTCTTTAAAGATGCTTTGGGAGAGCGGCGTACGTGAACGCCGGCATCTCTGAAGAACTCTTAACATTCTGATGAGCCGCCGCACCCATGTTTTGCTAATGATGCATAAAACCGAGAAGCGCTGCACACTCATTCAGCAAATTTACGAACATAACACCAGTCTGAAACTTTTCTTCTCAGGGTGATGGTGCTGCTAAGAGAAGTGGTGTTTTTTCCCCTTCTTATTTGTTCAAGAGGAAAACCCAGAGAGCTTATACATCTCTGTGTGTGTGTGTGTGTGTAGGTTAGGCAGTCGTACAAGTCGGTGCCTGTTTGTGGCATCAGATCAAGTCGCAGAGTATAGATTCATATTTAATTGTGTCCCTTCCTTATGCCTGCGCCTCCATTGATTAATATATCATTAAAGAAGAGTGTGAGAAGGATCAGCAGCATGAAATAATGATGGTTTTCCTAACACTCGAACGTGACTCTTTTTATACGCTATGCCCCTTCCATGACTCTTGAGAACCAGGACCTTCACTAGGAGATTAATTGGCATGCAAAGAGTTCAATGAAGTGCAAAGATCAATATTGAAACAATGAAAAGATCTCCTAGATTGAGATGAATGCTGATGCGATAAGCCAGTGTTTGTTCATGTCTAATTTCCCATAAATGGCGTTCAAATTTTCTTTTGTTAAAATGAATTTTTACCATTTTGATATTTGCCAATGATTAGTATTCAAGTGCGTTATTAAATTAATAGTTTTGTTAGAGATTCGAAATATAAAATCTACAAACACAGTAAATGAGCATGCATATATTTATTATTGATGACTGAGATTTATAAAAAAAACAAAAAAATCTCTGAAATCATCCCAATTACCCATGTTACCAATGAATTAGTGTGTTTGTATGTGTGTATACATTATTTATTTATTTTTCCCATATTGGGAAAAACGGAACCTGTTAACGGTAATATCTAAATTAAATAGTTTTAACTGTAAAAATATTATTTAACCCTAATAAATAAACCAAAATACATAATTTTTTGCCAACAAAGCTGTTTTATTGGTTAAGTCAGGTAAAAAAATTGCTCTTTATAGTAACAGTTGCAGGTTACCACTTTTTACAGTGTGAGAACAATATTTAACTAATATGGAAATGTTTATAGAAACCACCGACATGATGACAGAAGACTTACAAAGTAATAAGCTATAGTCTTATGAGTGGTGCACTGACATAAGTGCCACTGCTTTTCAGGTATCAATAGACCTAGATAGGTCTTCGCCTGTCAACTTATTGTTATATTAAAATAAAGACATAAAACGGCAAAACAAAACTTAAAAGTGAATAAATCATAGCATAGTTTACATTGTGATTGGCTACTTGTTACACAATGTAATCATTTTAATTCATAATGCGAGTTTGCGTTGCATTCTCAGTGCTACCACAAGGGGCGCTGTGTTAGCGCAAAACTGTCTATTGCAGCCTTTCAAAACTATACCCTTTTGTAACATTACAATGAAAAATATTTTTAATGGGTGAGAAATTTGAACTAAGTCACCCGCTGAATGTTGGTATTTTATTTTGGCAATTTTTTTTTATTTGTGTCTGCATTTGCATAGAGAAAAAATAAGCTCTGTATAAATGTATTTAAAATATAGTTCACCCATTATAAAGGTACTGTTGCAAGCCAGGGCGGTCAGGTTGTATACAAGTAGGTACTAGAAAAGAGTCTGTTTTTGTCTTCCTATTTGGGTGGCCATATGTGTTTGTCTTTTTTAGTTGTTTTTCGTTCCTGTTGTTGTGATATTGTGAGCATCTGTCTATGTGTGTGTGTTTCTAAACAGGTGTGGCTGTTTTTACGTGTCTGGTGTGTATTTGTGTCAGTGCACTTATGTGTTAGTGGTTGAGATTCTGTTTAAGTATGTTCCTCTGAGCTTTGGTGTATGCGTGTGTGTGTGTGTGTCCCCTCTTTTGTGTGTAAACGCGTGTGTCTTTCGCCATCGTGCACCGGTAGCCGAAGCCCCGCAGACAGACAGCAGGCCAGCGTGGTGTGGTGTGGACTCCTCTGGAATACCAATGAGGGGAGCTGCTGGGCTCCGGGGGTCAGGGAGCAAGTCAATCATCTTGCCCATCGCCTGGGCGCCCCGAATCAAATTAGCCTGAAAAATTCAGGGGCCGGGAGCACGGGGCGAGCAGCTGTCAGGGCCAAGAGCGCCCAGGCACTAATGAACCAGATGAATAGTGCAAAAACTCCAAAATAAAAACAGGACAGTTGACATTTTTCATCTGTCAGAAGCAGAAGATGCATGAAAATATGGTGGTCCTTGTTTAACCCTTTGCTGGCTACAGCTGCTACTCGCCCCTGACCCCCCCACCCCCCCTCTGTGGCCACACTTCCACAGGTACGCACACCGCATGTAAACAGTCGAAGCCGACGCTGCATTTTCGTCTCGCTCAATGCCGTTCTATGGCACTGCACGTCACAATTATCCAGAGGAACTTAACGCAAGAGTGGTAGCACACTGCTGAGACAGATGTTGCTATGAAATTATAGGTATATCACTTACTGTATATGAGTGGGGGGGAAAAAACAGTAGTTGTGAAGATTTGTTTGTTTTTTTCACTGAAAGACACACCAAACGCGGTCTGGCCAAACACTCATTCACGGAGCCCATTACTGTCACACACACACAGAGACACATCCCCATCCCTGTAACTGATGGAGGAACAAGGTAATCAAATCCAGCATATACAGTGGGTATGGAAAGTATTCAGACCCCCTTAAATTATTTTAGCAAACAGCTGCATTATAACAAAGAGTGAAAAAGTTAATTGTGTTCCTCATTACAGAAAAACACAGAATTGTTGATATTTTTTGCAGATTTAAAAGAAAAACTGAAATATCACATGGTCATAAGTATTCAGACCCTTTGCTGTGACACTCATATATTTAACTCAGGGGCTGTCTGTTTCTTCTGATCATCCTTGAGATGGTTCTATACCTTCGTTTGAGTCCAGCTGTGTTTGATTATACTGATTGGACTTGATTAGGAAAACCACACACCTGTCTATATAAGACCTTACAGCTCACGATGCATGTCAGAGCAAATGAGAATCATGAGGTCAAAGGAACTGCCTGAAGAGCTCAGAGACAGATTTGTCTGCTTCAGATTGATTTCTGCTGCACTTAAGGTTCCTAAGAGCACAGTGGCCTCCATAATCCATAAATTTGAAAACACGTTTTAAAAAATGTTTGGGACGACCAGAACCCTTCCTAAAGCTGACCGTCCAGCCAAACTGAGCTATCGCAGGAGAAGAGTCTTGTGGCGCTTTTCTACTGCGTGGTACGACTCGGCTCGGCACGGCTCAGTTCGGCTTCCACTGCAGTTTAATACCGCTTTAGAGTGGGCGGGATTATTCACGTGTCGTTATTGTTGTGCCGCCTCTACTGCCGTGACATCATTGTAAACGCACCACAAACAAACACACAATAATGGAGCATATCAACGAAATGGTGTTCTTTATTCTCAGCATGTGGATGTTTTTAACAGCAAGAGATCTGTACTTCCTCAATAGACCACAGAACAGCCTTTTTTGGTTAATAAAAAAAGTGCGTTTCTTCAAACAAAAAAGTTGTGTCCGATCCTTCGCTGGCTGTGCTGATTTAAATCTAGTGGGTCTGTGGTGGTCTCGTGTTGCAAGTTCAGTGATGCAGTAATGACGATTTTCTCCGGCCAATCAGTGACCAGCAGAGTTTACATGTCACGTTTTGATAACGGTTCAGCTCGCTTGGAACCTCGGCTGAGGTGGTACTTAAAAAGGACCAGGTTCTGTTCCCAAAAGTGAGCTGTACTGAACCATACCGTACTGTAGTATGCAGTGGAAAAGCGCCATTGGTGAGAGGTAAAAAAGAACCCAAAGATCACTGTAGCTGAGCTCCAGAGATGCAGTCAGGAGATGGGAGAAAGTCAACCATCACTGCATCACTGTTAAAATAACGAAGAAGTGGCTTCACAACAACTCTGTGACTGTTCTTAAAAGGCCCAGCTAGAGCCCTGACTAGAACGTGCTCATAAGAACTTAGAAATAATCTTACTGACCCCGATGGCTTGTTGAATCTAATAGTACATACTTTTGATTTTAGAAATCATTTAAAATCAACATAAATAATAAATACATTTCTACATCTGAATGCTAAATTAAACCGGTTTGGCGATTGCGAGATGAAACAAGGCAGTAATATTTTCAATATCAATGTCAAAGCTTATAGAAGGTCCCACACATCCTAAATATCGACAGGACCAATTAAATCTTGTCTTCTTAACCCTTTTAATAAAAGCAACAACCTTGTTTTCGCCTGCAAACTGTTAAGTCTGCCGCAGTCCGTATTCAACAGCTTGTTTTTCTGTAAGTGTGTGGGTGCCAGTTTTTTTGGCATATTGCAGGGTTTTTGGTGACCCGATGGGAAGTGTAAAAGTGGCTCAGATAAAGTTTTCTTCACGGCTAACTGCAGAAAACATTTTATTTGAATGAGCCCTTTTGAAAGTGACTGCTCCTAGCTTCTGACCGATTTGCTCCTGTAATCCTCTCCTCAGTCGATGAAGATGGGATGGACTGCATGGACAACGAGCGACGGCCACACTTCCCCCAGTTCTCCTACTCCGCCAGCGGGAGAGAGTGAGCGCCACGCAGCCGACACTGCCTCATCCTCATCAAGGTTACCACTGGAACAAATTAGGTCTTCAGCTTCTAACAGCCCCGGCCCATTTGACTCTTCATCGTCCATCTTGGTTCTTTCATTTGTTTAGCTAGACCAAGGGAAACTTCTGATTTAGGGCGATGGGAATTTGCACGTTGGGTCGGACCGAGGTCCAGCCCGCTCAAATATCCTCACAGCTCCAGCCCAAATGTTGGGTCACGATGGGAGAACGTTTGCTGTTTGTCTTTGTTGTGTTTCTCTCTTTGATTTGAGATGTTGCTCCACATTCCTTATTCGCTGGGAACCAGTATGAAGGACACATCCATTAGTTCAGATAAATACATGCAACTGCATGGCTAGAGATTCACATGGGTTTTGCGATTCCAGGTACACGTAGTATAGCTACTCCAAACCACTCCAGTCTCAGCTGCTTCTGTTCTTACTGTTTTTAAGGTTCACCTTCTGTCAAAACTGCCATAAACTGTTTACTCAGGCTTCACAGAGGTCGTCTGTGTTCAGGACTAGCTTTACCCCCTCATCAACTCAGTATTCCTCCGTACAAAGCCCTGTGAAACTGAGCTATGCAGCTAAACTCTCACTAAAACTACCAGTTAGAAATGCTCTCTAAAACGTATTGACCGTATTGGCTTTATTTCTGACATATCGTTCCCAGGGAAAATGACATGTTTGACTGATGTGGAGTGTTTTAATGCAGTGATACACAACTGTGATGTACAGTTGACGATCAGATGAAATTCCCCCAATGTAACGACAACAAACAAAAAAAAAACCCCAGCATTAATTGAAAGAATGACAGGAAGCACTTTTTATTTTATAACAAACGAAAATGTGATTGAGAACATGTATTTATTTTTTTTTCTTTTTGTTTGTTTGTCCTTGCGTTTATTAAGAGTGCTTTCTGAGTCTCTTTTTTCGAATGAAATAAATGCGCCTAAAAAGGCTTACGAATGTAGATGGGTCACTGCAAAGGCCTTTGTTTGTTGTTCTTGTATTTTCCCTGAACTTGTTTTCTTGGTACGCCAGTGTAGTGTTGTTCTTTTGTTTTCTTCCCCTATCTTCCTCAACATTGGGAGCAGTCTGAGTGATGTTGAAATCTGTTGCTTGTCTTTCCACCAATGAAAGGGCTGAAAAAGACCATACTGATTCATTCAGATGGGTCAATGTATGTTAAAGCTAGTAACATAGCAGGACACGCACCCCATTGTGCGTTGCACGTCGTTGTTTGGAGGCGGGACTTTTGAGTGCTAATGTGCTTCGCTACAACTAAAATCATGTTCAGATATTAGGAGATACGGGGATGACGATATGAATTAGGAGCAAAAAAGTGTTTCTGATGGTTACAGACTTGATGAAGCATGATGAGATGAGATAGTGTTTTTTTTTAAACGGGAAATATCTGGATTATTGAGTAATAATTTAATATATGCAGTACATTTCCTGATAGTGTTTGGCAATAAAACCTGCTGTGTCTGTGGTGTTTGTTTTCTGAGTGTAAAGATGGCTCTTGTGCATGTTGTTGTTGCGTTCAGCGTGTCAGTTTAATTTGGGCAGGAATGGCAAAATCTTTCGTTTGTATTTGCCTTGGCACTTTTTGAGGAAATTTGGCCGAGCGCAGCCACGAGGTATGAGGGTGGGGTGAGAATATGGACATTAGTGAAGAGGGAAGTGATTTACGGGGAAAGAGTGAGTCTGGATGGTATGTATATGAAACGTGACGTAGAATAAGGTCTGTAAGAGTGGGACGTCTGAACTGGGATTTCTTGCATGTTTGTTGAAGCCTGACATGGATCTGATGACGACTGGGTAAGGATGATTCCGAAAGTTTCTGTCCACCTCCCTCACGCCAAACTGAGCTTTCCGCCAAAATGCCTGCGTTGATTGTGAGCCTTGTGAATTGTCCAATGGTGTAATGTGAGATGCTGTAGCATGGTACTGTTGCTCTATTGCCAGATTTGATTTCAGTCGAGCTTGAGGATGTTCTTGCGTTTAAACTGTGACATCCAGCCCAATAATGTTATCTGACAGCACAGCGGTGGTACTGCGGGAAGATTCGCTGTTTGTGTCATTCTCTGTCTTCCAACTTGCATGTTTTCCTTTAGATCATTCCTTGTCTTTTTCCCCATTCCTTTTTCTCATTTTATTTATTTATTGTTTTTGATAAAGTGAGACGAAACGTTAAAGAACTACCTGATTTAATTTAATGGGCTTACACTGCTGACTGTTTAGTTTTTTTTTGGTGTTCGATTCTGTTTTCTTACTTTTTTTTATTTATCAGTGAATAACTTGAATATTTTTCAACTATTTGTGTCTTGTTTAAAATTTTCTGGTTAGGTAACATTTACAGTTTCAATTTATGTTGAGTAGGGAAATGGAAGCACTCGTTTTGCTTTTTTCCCCCCTCCTTTTCACTTCAGATTTGTGATTGTACGGATTGTACTTAGTAGGATTGTTCAATCATACTGTGACGCTGTTTATCCATTTCATTAACTTTAATATGCACTTGTGAGGGACCAAAGGGTTTTCCTCAAAAGATGTGGAGAGGCAGAGAACGGTGATGTTCATTGAGGCAGTACCTTGCATGTGATGATACTTTATTTAAACAGCAGAAGGCCCTTTGGCTTTTTCCAAATCAATCATACACTTTTGTAACTCCATATTTTAACACTTGGCTTTGTATCTGCCTGTAGTAGCACTTTCATACCCATTGCTCTTTTTATATAGCTCAGCATAAGAAAAAAAAAGGGTCCCTGCTTTGGAAAAAAAACAAGAAAGAAAATAAGACGAGAGGAAAAAAAAATACTTGAAAGCACAGATTCGCCCCTCATGGACCTCATGCTACTTTACTTTTCCTGAGTGATTGTGCTCTGTAACATGTAACGGTGTGGATGTGGATAGACCTGAAATGCTGCCAGGAGACACAAGCTTTGCCTGGTGACACAGACAGACTAACATTTCCCAAGATTCACTAATGTTTTAGTGTTGTAGAAAAGTCAAGCTGTACTGTTGTCACCACTTCCGCGTTTGAGGACAATAAAAACACACATAGGCCCAACCTAAAGTCAAAATTCCCTGAATACTGAACTAGTGTGAGGAAGGGACCCATGGAGACATGGGCGGCATGGGCTCCATCCCTCCTAAGCGCACATCCGTGTGCACACTGCTGCTACTGTTTGTACTGTCTACAACAGACTTTCTCTATATCGCGCTCCTGGTAGTGTATTATGAATGAGCATGAATTGTAAAGTATTTATTTAAAAACAAAAAAAGACAAATCTTTAAAAAAAAAAAAAGAAACAAAACAAACAAAAAACATTTTATGTCCATGTAGCTTTAGAGTTTGTGACATTTCTTGACCTTGCTAGCTCTGTCATTAGATCCATGTTAAGAACTAGTCATGTGGTTAAGAATTTTACATGGAAAGGATTAACACAGAAAATAAAAATAAAGAACTGTATTACCATTCATCATATATAAAAACAAAAAAATTCAAAAACAAAATTTATTTCCTTGAATACAGTATAGGGGCCCACGCGGATGCGGAAAGCTTATCTGCAAGAAACTGTTTTTGTACACTGTACATCCTAGTATTTTTACACGTAAATGTATATGATAGGGATGCACATTATTTTCCTTCTTACAGACTGCTTAAATAAAGCACTATGTCAATCTGCTTTGGCTTGAGTCGTGTCTGACTTATTTACTCCAGACTAAACATTCACGATTTATCATAACACACCTCAGAAACTGCTGATGGATTTACAACCTATTTAGAAAATCAACATTCAGAGCTTAGGAAACCATGCGCTTCATTAAACCTTTCCCCATCATATGAAAAAAAAAAAAGGTTTTAAAATATGGGTAGTTGATTAAAATGGGGAATGTGTCCTATGGTGTGAAAATATGAAATGTGGAGAAAAATTATATGAAATATTATTGATACACATATATATATACACACACATATATATATACACATACATATATATATATATATACACACACACATATACACACACACATATATACATACATGTATACACACACAAATATATATATATATACATATGTACATATATATGTACACATATACATATATATAACATTATAAACAATGCTCTTTTTTATATTTAACTCAATTATTTTTTTTTTTCATGGATATAAAGAGAGAGAGAGAAGCAGAGAGAGTGCTTTATTTTGGTATCTTAAAATAAAATAAATACAAAAAGATATGTAATTTATTAAAAATACAAGACTACAATTTTCATTCACTGCTGTTCAATCACTTCCAGTTATGAAGCCACATTTCTTCGTATGCTAAGTAAACTTGTCTTGTGATTCCTCTCGTAGTGTTTTATTGTGTGGAATGTGTCACAATGGTCGGTTCTCGCTTCCCTCACACAGCCAGCGTGTCCAGTCTCTTCTCAACATGAACCTGAGGAGAAGGTGACACACATAGGACAACCATAATGGAGCCTCAAAAAGAAACCCAGCACCACAATGTTGAGAAGTCCAGCAAACTACTCGCTAATCATCAGCAGAAGAAGAGGAATAAACGGCTCTTCTGTCTCGCACAACGCTTTCATTTATTTCAAACAGGCTAGCATAATTCCTAATTGGCCTTGTATAATGAGCTGTGAGCGCGAGCAGGACGCGGTCTGAGCGGTCAGCATGTGGGTGTTCTTACACAAATGCTCAGAGGGAGAGTCTGAATTACTAACTCGCTCTAATAACAAAACAACAGCATGGTAGTATTAACAGAGCCGAAAGCGGCGGCGCTTTGCGGAGCATCACTCCATTTGCAATAATCTCCAACGAATGTCAGCATTCGGCGATTCGCTGTCTGTTGCTGACGTGCCTCTAGCAGCAATCTGGATGAGCATCTGTGGGTGCCTAGTCTAGCGTGATGTGCAGCCATGGCTACCAGCTGCTGTGCTGCTTGTGTGCTCTACTCTCTCTCTCTCTCTCTCTCTCTCTCTATGGATGCAGGTCACATTTTACTACACAATCCAAAGATTCACAAGTAATTATATTAAGCACGAATAAAATAAAACCCATTTTATCAGTAATATATAATTTTAGGCATTTTTTTAAAATGACAATTTAAATACAAGCCTAAAATTCTTAGTACAACAGTGCATCCAGATCTTCTACTTTATCATTAGACTGTCATCACTGTATATAAGGATCAGAGAAAAATAATTAATGCATTACAATTCTTTCTTCAATGATTCTGAGCTGTTTTTGTTTTGTTTTGGTATAATCCTTTTAATTCATCATTAATTTATATTTTTTCACAAAAGCTATTTTTATGACCTTAGAAAGCACATTAAATGTAAGTAAAGTGTCTAATTTTGAAGTTTCAAATGAGTTTTTGAAGAATAAAATCTCAAAATATGGTTAAAATAATGATATAATGTCATTCACTGTAACACAATATTTGTGTAAAAATTTAAACAACATGCATAAGGGATGTAACGGTATCAAATTATCACGGTACGGTATTACCTCGGTATGAATGGCACGGTACGGTATTTATTGAATTATTTACTCAAATTATAGACTCAAAAAAGTGCCAGAAGCATTTATTAAACAGTTTACATGAACACTGAACATATCAATGGCACACACCATCTAACTGTACACTTTGAAACAGGAACTTCAACTTTAATAACAAAAAATGATTAAACCTTCCACACGTCTGATTTAAAACCCGCTTTAGATTGCTAGATAACATCATATATCAATTTGCATATTCATTACGTCAGTGGATCATATTATCTTGCTTCTTTGTGGTCACATAATGTTATTCAATGCCCCATAATTCTCAATAAAACTGTTTTCACTGATATATTTAATGGTTTCTGTTGTCAGAAAAACGGAATGAATATGAAATAGTGACTGAAATGCACGCCATTATAAGGCCTACTGA